>DWQX01005250.1:0-13359 GCA_018245475.1 Pharmacophagus antenor
TCCCCCTAACGGTCCGGACTCCGAGTCCGTGTGCCCGACTATTTAAAGTCGGCTTCGAGCGCGCGCATCGTAGATTCGTGCTGCGCGAGAGCCATCAAGCGCTCATGCGCGCTATTGGCAGCCCGGAGTTTTTGGGTTAGGACATAGATGTCCTGTAGGTTAATGAATGCGTTACGCGGACGACGCTTTGGTGTGCGAGGCTTTGGAATCGGCACGTAGTCGACTGATTTGACGATGGGTGGGTTCGGGTGGTTCTTGGCCACTTCGAAATCGACGAGAGCACACTCGTTGATAAACTGCTCGAGACTGAGAAGGGGAAGGTCACTGTGTAGGTCTACGTTCCTCTGGTACCACTCCGCCCCGGATGCAAGCCGGGTGAAGCGGTTCTGCTGGGCCTGCACGATCTTAACTACTTCGGACTTGTGCATGTGTGCACTGGCATACCATGGCGTAATGCGCCGCTTTCTTTTCTGATTACGAGCACTATTAAAATACTATGCAAAGAATATGCAAGTTACTATACCTTATATGTTATTGGTGTAAAGCCGTTGGTTTAGATGGTTTCTGATATACATTTTCGGTATTATGTATCTAGTTATTGTAAGTTTGTAGTTTTATTACATTTTCAATTTTTCGAGAATTTAATAATTTCATTACGTAAAATATATATGTAAATATATACTCGTATGTTAGTGTTACACCGATAGTAGTTATTAATTATTAGCACTTTTACGTGTTAAAATGCAAGATGTCGCCAGCCCTAGCAATTTAAGGCTTCGAGACCCCGCGATTGCGAGCGCGGAGCTCGGGTCCCGGCGAGTCGCGCCCGAGGGGTCCGCGTTATCAAGTTATCAATAGGACGTGCGCCGCGCGTATGCCGGGGACGTGAACGAAGGCCCCCTCGCGCCGCCGTATATCTTATTATCTTATCAATTTGCAAGTACAATTTTAATGCATTCTTACTGTTATTTATTTCATGGGGTATTCCTTTGATCAGCAACGGACTAATTCAAATTCAAACGATGTTAAGTTACAATAAGCCCGTCGACGACCAAGAGTGTTCCCCTGAACACTCTGGCTCTTATATGTACGGCCGACGGAAGACAGCAACGCTGTCATGTGCGACAGATTGGCGTTTAAAGTGGTAGACAAGTCAGGCGGATTCGAAAAACCTTATTACTAAACATACTTCATAACCTGAATGGCTCCGAAATGGAATCAGAGATATTCAGTGTTACAAGGCAAACTTCTAACTACTGCGGTACGGCGGTAATTATTAATGTAGCTAACATGAATTAACCACAACATTGAAAGTATATTAATATATGTTGATAACGAGTAAATTGATATTATTTAAGAATATCTAAAGGTATAATATTTATAGTTCCCATATAATATTAACAGGATTTAAAAACATTTCGGTACGTCCGAAAGTCCTTGAGCACGACTGTATCGAGCATTGCTGTATATAGCTAGAGTTCCGATACCCGGCAACGAAGGAATAACAATTCACGGTTTAAGAGAAACAAAACCGTGGTAAGTAAATTTGGGCCGTAAGTAGCTAGACATAAATACGTTAACCGTGTACCGCTCGAACTAAGCGAGGTGGTGACGCCAAAAGATGATTAATTAAGATTGAAAGTTAATGCTTCACTATTTTGCGTGGGTGTGTACGTTTATACACAGGTATAGTCGTAGGTGACGACAATGGCTGCTAACAACGGCCATACGGTATACGTAACACAGCGTATCAGTCGATTAATAATGAACTGAAGAAATCGAATTCAATCGTTAATTACGATTTCAAAAAAATAAAGATTAAGAACATGACAAATATTTCAAATAAGTTTTCAATTTTAATTGTAATTTAATACATATACAGTTCCTTTATGAATTAATTTGAATCGAATTTTAAATAAATTCGAATTGCATTCGCGTTCCAAATTTAAAATCTTATTGTAACCAGCAGATTATTTAATATTCAGTCAGTATGCCGCCCTTCGTTAAAGGAGTATTAAAGATCGTCGCCGTGGAAAAAAAAAATGCGAGAGCGTCTCACTTCCTTGGGATATTTCAATTCGAAAGGAAGGGGAACTATTTTCATTCAAACTTACGCCTGTGCCGCTGCCAGTTGATTGCGAGTTCGAACAAACTGCCCATTACACCCGCTCCTATGGCGGAGCGAACGCAATATAGTTCGAATGCACGCCGGCGCCGGGCCCGCGTATTGTTTGAACTTTCAAACGATTGTGAATAATCGAACATCCGACTATTGCTATATATCGACCAGTTATCAACTTACCATTAGGTAGTGACGAATGCTATGAAAATCTAACAAAGTGATCATTTTAAAACGGTTGCATTCATTTATTTTAGTCCTCCCGAGCTAGTTTCCGGCTTTTGTAAAACAAAGAAAAATTACATCGATTTCGTCCAACATTTTAAAAATTGCCACGCAATACCCAGGAGTACACACACGCATTAAACATGTTCACACTCCTCTTTTTTATCGGCAATGGACTAACGCTTCAATTATATTTCACATGATGTTAAGTGACAATGCAGCCATAGAAGGTAAATTGCGCTTGCCCAGAATACTTTAGCTGTCATGTGGATAACTACCGGTTGACATTGAAAATGATAGTACGGGCGGGTGTTACAAGGCAAGACGGTAAACGTCACAAAGGATAATAACAAATGCGGTGGATTTTTGATTGAATTTAAAAATATAAGTATATAAAAATGGCAGAAAAGAACAGTTTTACTAATGTACCGCATCTTTTGTAATTGAAACTAGTGACGTAACAAAAGAAGCATGAAGGCGGGCGTGGCGCGATGCCGTGCGCGTCGAAAAATACGCATTTAGTCCCCCCCTTCCCCTGCCGCTCCGCCCTGCCTCGCCCGTCTCGCACCGCCCTGACTCATTTGCCGCCAATTCTAAAGTCCGCGCGTGTCGTGTTTCCCGCCTAATCCACTTTTAATTTTGATTAATGCGGCCCCGCAGTCGCCGGTTTGCGAACGTTGCGTTCCAAATACGAAATTAGGTCTTTTTTGGAGCGTTTTTGTTAGCGGCCCGCCGTACGGGCGGGCGGGACATGCGCTTGAATGGATTTGCAGTCGGCGAGAGTCGCGGTGTTGTGGGGCCGCGTCGCTGTGTGCGCGGATGCCTTTCATCGGTTTCAGCATTCAATAGTCTCGACAATACCGATCCTATGTGCGTCATAAGCAATTGCGTTTAGGGCGAACTGAAACACTTAAACAAACATTCACTTTTTACCATCGTACTCTATATCAGACAGTTTTAAATTTATTAATTTTAGTTAAAATGTCAGATCCTGTAGAGTTCGTATCAAATCGCAGCCATCATCCTCTGTTACCTTCTAAAAAATTAATACTGCTTGTCATTACCACTATTGTATCTTCTATTATTTCTTTCTTCGATGAATGTCATAACTATGTATTGTCGTAGATATAAACCGAGTCTTGTGGAAAACTTCAAAACTAGGCCATTAGTAGGAGTACTACTCACTGATAGAAAATAAAAAAAAAAACCACCCACACCAGTAAGCCGGAATTTACGGCTTGCATCACAGTACCGTCGGTTGTCTTTTACAATTAAATTCTTATATACATGTTACATTCACAATTGGAAATGAATTAAAAATACAACAGATTCAAAATATCCCATTTCCCGTGGCAAATGTAATTAAAAAATTAAACAAAATTCAACTTTAATAATTATCGCGACAACATAACATCTAGAACTATGTCAGGCAAACGGAAGTTAGTTTTTAGGTACCCACGCTATTATACAATAAAAGGAAATCGGCGGGGGCGATCAGAACAGTGTTGCTAACAACAGATCATTTCAAAAAAATGATTTAAATAATTCCCCTGAGTTTCTCAACTGATTCTTCTCAGGAGAGTCTACATTAGAATCCTCGTGAGAATCATTTGGTCAGTCAAAAGTACCCGCGGCAGCAAACTGAATAAAATGTATTAGAATTCTATCATAGATTTATTATTGTTATCGTACATCGATGGATTATGAGCTCTCTTTTCTTCATTAAGGCTTGGAAATGTATAAAAACTTTTTTTTTGGTTTAAAAATGATGAAGTTCTCGTATATTCGAGTAATAGTAAGAATATTAGATTTTTTCCGGACATAGAACGACGGTCATGTCAGTTCGGAATTTTTTTTAATTTAAGTCTATTTCACTGTTTCATTTTTATGTGGATAATTAAACCTACGGATTTTAAAATACCGTGACAGCTGCCGATAGGAATCCGCCGTCAGTTATTGCCGCAATAAAAACTGTACGCTGTGCGACGAAAGCGGCTTAACTGTCACTACTGCAAGTACGAACTGCCACGTGTTAAATGTAAAATATTAAAACATAACCACTGCCATATTCCTCTCGATGACAAACTACGACAAAAATCAATAAAGTTAAAACTGACATAGTGCAGTGGTTTTTACCGTCACAATGCAAGCGGACCAACCATTGCTCCATGTCAGTCAGTATTCTGTGTGAATACGCTTCACCATCTAATCTTCTTGCCACTTAACATTAGGTGAAATCGATGTCGAGTGTTAATCCTTAACCTATAAAAAAAACATTTAAATCACACTCTGTGTAGAAATATATCTTAAAATATTAATTACAATTGTGAAGAGCTAAATAATCTTGTTATGACAGTTTTTGACATTTGATGATAAGTTTGTGGCCGCCTGGCTAGCTACCACACTCTAAGTCATAATCTGCCGCCATAACAGCATTTTTGTGTTACGGCAGTCGCACGTGTGAGAGAACATATTCTGAGCGAGCCTGCTTCACCATCTATGGCCTCAATCACTTATCATCATAGGAAGTCGAGGTCAAATGTGAACCATTTGTTTATATACTAATAATCTTTATGAAGGCAAATCAATGATAATTTATAATTGTTGCAATATGTTTGTCTACAAAGTTGTTTATACAAAATACGTAGAAATTCTAGAAATGTAGTGTTTTTATTATGACTACACAGCATAGAGATGCATTGCCCGTGGTTGTAATGGTAGTAACACCACGGGTCGCGGTTTCAATTCCCGCTTAGGACAAACGTTTAAGTGATGAATATTTGAGTTTTTTCTGCGTCTGATTCTTTATCTATATTTAAGTATTTATTAAAAAACTCTCTGATAACCCATACTTACAGGTGCTGCTTAGCTACGTATCTTGAAATCAGAGTACTATTTGTGAAATGCCCCAGATATTTACTATATTATTATTTTGAGTATTAATAGTACATTAAAAAAAATATTTAGTCCCAGTAATCATTAAGTGCTGGTATATAACATTTAATTTGGTATTACTAAAATAATTATATTATCTTCAGAACCCTAAGCCGCCAATTGGTATGTGTATGGAATCATTTTTTTTTTAATAAGTTCGGTCATGATTGATCATGTTTTGTTTCTAATCAGCCTTTTTTATTTTTCCAGGTAATAAAATTCTTTGCATCTCTTCCATTTTCAAGGTAATGTAGAGTCACTTTTTTAAAAAAAGAGGCTAGTTTTGTTAACGTCATGTACTGATTTTAATTTAGGCGTAAATTAATAATAACTAGTTTCAATGGTCCATAAGAGTTATGAGATCCGAAGGGACCACTGCGGAATTTCGCACCATCGGATTTAAATGTGGGACAACTGGCCTGTAATATAAGAATTATTACCTTCGTTAATAGTTAAAATTTATAACGTTATAATATATAATATAAGGAAGGGTTACTAGTTACGACATATTTATACTTAAAATTTTCTATAATTTTATCTACATTAATTTATAAACAACTTTTTTTATTATTTTCATGGTGTCACTATATTTATCTTTCTGCTAATAAAATATTAGCAAAAATAAATGTAGGTTTTAAGATTTTTCATACAGACTTAAATGTGAATTTTTTTATTAAATATGTTAGCTGCCGTCATAATTGATTTGCTGTTTGACAGTCATACACGTGAGTGCCAGAAGGTCAGGCGAAATAGAGACCAAGTGGTATCCCATTCTTTTTCTTCTTCGACTTAGCGTTCTTCCGGCCTAGTACCAGGGTCCGCTTTTTTAATGAATCCCCTCCACTTTGCCCCATCTACGGCAACCTCTGGTGAGAGATTCTTCTTCGACATGTCTGCTTTTACGACATCCCACCAACAATATCCCTTATGCATCATACAAATAAAATCTTTGCGATGAGACAGAGACGTTACCAATATCACAGACACATAAATAGCCAAGTACTAGGGTTACATAAGCCGAGAGCGAGACTCGGGAGTGAGTTAGCGTCGGGCGAGGCGGACGCGGCGCGGCTTCCGGGCCCGCTTCCTCGCGGAAATAGGGCCCGTTCCGGGCGCCCGGCTCGCGGCTAATGGCGCGTGCCTCCAACGCTATGCGCGCCTGGTATCTGCGCTCGTTTCTTTGCTTCAGGCGGGTTGGCTCATTTTTGGCCTATTCATTCTTTTTTCTGCTTGCTTGTTTGTTTTGTTTTAATATATTCTGAATAATTTTTATCAGTACTTTGATAGGTCTAACATATTTACTCATTAAATTTCGATAATAAGTTTCCGCGAAACCGCTTAGCTAGTTACTATCCTCAATGACATGCATTTGTCGAAAAGAAAAATATATTAAATATTATAAAATTATTCTTGGGTAAGAATTTTCAAGTCACTATTATAAAATTTAGGTGACGTATATGAACAAAACTATGTTTTATACATATATATTGCTATGGCTGTAGACACGCAGCAGTTCCGATGGCGTGATTTCTTAGCCGCCAACCCACACGTGCGCGCACTATATAACGAGGCCTCGACGCTTCCCGGTCGGCATTATACGTCGGCGTACACGGCGCGCTGCGGTCGTAGGTAGCTGGAGCCACTAGGGATGTTACACGCACTATGTCCTTTTAGAAAACTAAATCTTACGGTTATTAAGTATGCATGATCACGGGGATTGAGGTGACATAAGTCCTTATTTCATAATTATCACGAAGTGCTTTGTGTTGTTAATTATAATTTTTCTTCATTAAGACACTGTATAGGTCAGACTATATTAAAATGATTAACAAAAGCAAGAAATTATTTTTTTTCTAATTAAAAATATCTTGGCATTATTCAATTTCTGTTGCTGTGACCCCGGATTCGAACGGGAACTTTCGCGTGACAAGGCAAGTAGTCAACTACTGCACTACAGAAGCAATAAAATTTAATAAGAAAAGTCTTGAATAATAAATTCGGTGGTTAAAATTAGGTGACAGCCCTGACAGTAGTAACGCCGACCGCCCCGGGCCGCGCCTCGCGCCTGTCGAGGTGCTGACGGGCTGTAGCGCGCTAAAGCAATCTTGATACTTAAATTTCTTATTTTAAACAGTTTTTAAAGTAGTTGATAATAAATAAAAAAAAAGAATTTAAATATTATTATATTGTAAATATCGCTATTTGTGAGTTAAGTTTTTTTTAATATACTATTTTATAATAACGCAATATTGTTAACATTATTTAAGATATACAGTAATAAAATTTTATATATTTTTTTGCACTGTTTGTAATAAATATAGTTTTCTTTTTTAATATTTAACTATCTCCGTAACGGATGGACCGAACTCCAAACAAATAGAGATGTATACACTTTTTAATAGATAATTTACTTTAATTACTCACTTTTCTCTAATTCCCGTAACGATATTACTACAGTAAATCAATTTTAATATAATCCGATTGTTATATAGAATTTTTTTTATTAACAATAAAAAGTCAACGCGCAAAAAAAAACGAAGTAGGTTTTTATAGATAGAGTAGGTTAACGAGCGAACGGTTTATGTGATGGAAGCAGTGGCGGTTCTGTCATAACTGTCATAACCGTATTGCAATATATATTAGAGGCATTTGTATGTGTTTTATGTGTCAATATTTGTGATGTGTCTTGCATTCGAAGGTGGGTATTGTATACTACGAGTTTTATATGTATGTACATTTTTCTATTTATTTTACACTTCATAATCCAAATACTTAATTTACGTATTTTTTATTTCTTAACGTTTTAGGGTGCGTCTTAAAACCCACAAGCCATCACCACATCATGTAATTATTTTATTTAATATTAAGTTTTTTCGTAATTTGAACACCCTCCTTCTCTCTTCTAGAGGCCGGACACTTACACGTCACAAAGAACTCACTCTCCAAATTTCATATCTCTAGGACCAGCGGCTTAGACTGTACGTTGATAGTCGTCGATTAGTTAATCAATAAGGATTTTAAATTTTATGTAGACGTATATATATAATATCTAATATTCAAGTATCAAACTTCTGAAAGCGCGTTACAGGCGATCAAACACATCGCACGCCCCACCGCGGCGCGTCAAAGGGCCACAGCCGGAGGGCTGGCGGCCTGTTATCCTCCCACGCCGCTGTCGCCCTCATTATGTTGCCGCGAGTGTACACTTCGTGAACTGCTGCGCTCCTAGTGCTACGCCTTGACGACCGGCTAATAATATCTCGTTAGGCTTTATTATCATCGGCTCGGCCATATCTGAGTAACATTAATTAAAAGATATTTAAAATATCAATCACTCCAGATCAATGCATAAAGAAATATTCAAAGAAATCGAATCGTAGGCCGTAGGAAAATATTCTGGTTAAAGAACCTGCGCCAATAGTTTGGAAAAAATAGCCGTTCTATACTTAGTGTCAAAAGTAATATTGCCCTAATGGTCACCTAAATTCGCAAGAGGATGGCACCATAAGAAGAAACGGCATGTTATTGCTTCGCCTTCCATAGAACGACGGTCCCTTTGGTAGAGGGTTACAAAAAACCTTATATGAAAAATAAGAAAAGATGTATTACATTTCTGAACATCTTTTAGTTTGCCGTTGTAATTGTGGTTTATCTATAAATTTAGAGCATTTATCAATCTTTAGTGATGCGATTCGTTTAGATATAATATACATAAATTGGTATATTGCATCAGTGTACAATCTCTTATATTAAAAATATTTACTTCACACACACGCGAAATTCGACCTTATCTCGTGTGTTTAAGGAGGTTTTGAGTGTAAATGTGATATTGCATCACAGCTGATAGGTTCTGCGAGGTCGAGTGACAGATAAATATCGGACGGCACTCATCGTTTCCCTTTGAAGTGCCGGTCGGTAATTTCCTCGCTTCGCCTTCGGTCGCATTAGCTGAGCGTGTGCTTAACATTTTAATAAATCTATATATTCACCGGGCAGCCTTCTAAATCCGTATTTCGCAATGAAACAAGTCGCGAGAATATTACTAACGATGAATATGGCTAATGTTTTCATTAAAGTTTAACAAACTTATGCTGACATTTATTGTAACATAAAAACAAAAAAATAATATAATAAACTTATAATAAAATTTCCTTTGTAAATATAATAAATAAGTTAGTGATTTGATGAAGAAAGTAAGTTGACTGTGTCATTGGTGTAATGGTAGTAACCCTTTTTTTTTGTTTTTTACGTGAGGAAATGCGTTACGCATACCGGCCGACCAGGGGAGGTTCAGGGCAGTTATGTGAGACTCCCCGGGAGTGAAGCTCCCGGTATACTACTAAAACCTCACGGTGTTCCGACTCACGCCAATTGGCGGGGCTGCGGGCACGCGGATGTATTCTTCCGCGACTCCGTCGGCGTTTGCTCGCGAGAGCTCGCCGTTGGGCAATGGTAGTAACCCTGCCTTTTACACCACGGGTTGCGAGTTTGATTCCCGCTCAAAACAAATATTCATGGGATGTGAACCATTGTCTTCGTTCTGTGTCTGGTTGTTAATATATTTTTGTATAAAATATCTATCCATGTATATCACTCTCTGATAACCCATACTACAGGTGCTGCTTGGCTACCTACAATTGGATTAGAATTATTTGTGTAAAATATATAACCAAATTATATTTATTTAATTTATTTAATAAATATAATGTGTTTTAAGGTTTCATCTATAAATTACTTTCGCCAGTTTTATAATATAGAGTAACGTTCTTGTAATAAATCTTTCGTCTATCCTTTTGTCATCATTTAAAACTACAGTTGAATTTTTAGGACATTCGTTAAGTGACAGTGAGGTCTTGGACGGTGAAGTGTGGGCTCACAGAATACTTTACTCTGCAGGTGTATATGCTTGGTTATACTAATCCTTTCGCCAGTGCCCGTTGCAACAGACGCCGCCTCTCATTTCGGCAAGGTATTCCCGACTGAAGATATTGCCTCCATCGGAATGCCCATATTATGTTATACTGTTATGTGAAAGACGATACTAGCTTTGTTCGAAATAATTCTGATAGAGGCAAATGTCTGTATTATAAAAATACGTATAAAAAAAACTACTTCGTCCTGATGCAAATCTTTAGAACATATCCGGTTTCGCTCGACTTACGTTAGACAGCCGTATGAGTTATTGATTAGAGTTACCTATCCATTTATTTTCAAGTTCAAATCCTAGCTGGTTGTAAAACATTTAAAGTGTTCTCGATAGATAATGCTAAATTCAAAAATAAAATATACCATTTGTAATTCTGATTTTGACGTTTGAAACGAAACACAATAAAAATAAATTGTTATAACTGTTTCAAACTCAGATCTACTATTATGAGTTTCGTTTTAATAACTTGATAGATATTATACAGTAAAAATGGGAGTGTTATCACAGTTATGACATGGCTAAACCAATTTTGGATTTATTATTTGAAAATCACGAGGATTGTTCAATAAATTTCGTACAAGCGTTTAACAGTAGCATTACCAAAGTTTTTAAAGTACCTATTTCTACTAACTGGAATCATAAAAATATGTATTTAAAATTTGTAAAATACATATTTTTTAAAGGAAACAAAATTATTTGATTGAAATTATTAAGTGAATATTAAAACGTAGTGTTTTGAAAAAATGGTGAGACCAGACTTTTAGCCTGGTTGGTAGTTTCAGTATTAAATATTATCTACTCTTTTTTTTGTTATCGAAATTTGGTATTATTTTTTTAGATGTAAACCATTCTGATCGTTCGTAGAACAACTTGCAAAAAATAAATATTTTAAAATTAATATTTTGAAGTCTGAATAATATCACAGTGCATTGCTGGTAGCAAAGCGAGCGTACGACGCCTCTGCGTGTGCAAACGGGCAATGAATACGGTATGATGGTATGAATTTTGATTTGCTGTGTGTAAATGATGAATCGCCCGTAAAGGAGTGAAAATATTTACATTTGTATATACGACGTGGCGCTGAGTAAAATATTTTACGTACGTGCCCATAGGGCAATGAAAATTGAGTGAGCGCAGAAGCTTCTATTTTTTACGGTTTCGTACCCAAAGGGTAACAATCGGAGCCGTACTTAGACTCCGCCGTCCGTATGTATGTCTGTCTGCCTATCTATCGGTTGAAAGTTGAAATTTTGTCAGATTTTATATGTCTTTTGCCCCTAAAGTAACAAATTATAAATATAAAATAAAACTTACAAGAAACGTAATTTTATAAGCGTTTACGGTACGGAACCCTTCATGGTATAAGCTCGTCACGCACTTGGCCATTTATTTTTGTTTTAGTTTCCTTTATGTGTAATTTTGTGGTTGTGTTCAATGAAATTTAGAATAGAATAGTCTTTATTGAACAACGAAAAGAAAAAAGAAGAAGAAATAAATATTTAACAAAATAAAAGAAAGTATTACAAATACAGTACGTATATACGTCAGCAGTGCATAAGGCGGTCTTACTGCAGACAGCAGTCGCTTCCAGATAACTTTAGGAGGGACATAGAGCTTATAGAATTAAATATGGTGTGTAAGTATATAAAAAAAAGAGAAAATGTTGATTATATTTTATCTATCAAATATAAATACGTACATAAACATATACATACATACAGTCGTATATATATAAATATTACTTGTAGTAATTACAGTAGGTGCTCAAAGATTTAGGTAATATTTTTTTAAAAGCCTCTTAAATTCTGTTAGTGACTGTGCCCTTCTTGCTGTGAGAGGCAGTTCATTCCATATTCGCACAGCTTGAATAAAAAATGCTCCATCTTCGTTTCATTTCGTTTCATGCCCAGGCATATGGAGTATTAAGTTCTTCGGCGATCTCAAACATTGCACGTGTGAATCATTCAATAATTGAAAGCGATTTTTGAGATAAGGAGGGAAGGAAGGATTAAACAACACTTTATAAAGGACTACTAAAATATTTTTTAGCTCATATTTTATATACTTAGTCCTCGTGGTTTATGATTTTTATCGGTTATACACTGTAACACTTCACCTCGATTCCACCTGATGTTAAGTGATAACACGGTCGCAGACGGCGGAACACGTTCGCCCATACTCGAACATTGTATAATTGACATTCTACAATTGTTTACAAAGCTAACGTAAATTAATTAAAACCAAAAAAAAATATGTAGTCGAGGTCATGTTAGTTTGATGATTTTAAGCGGTACGATGCAACAAAAATAAAAGATTATATTTGTTGCGTTGAATTCGCTTGACGTTGCACTTCTCGGAATGATACGAAATCAATTAATTTCATTAGTTTCTGCGATCCTGGTACACAGCTGCACTGTATCGGTGCGGTTGCACTTTATGCCACTGCAGTTTGTTTTTTATTAATTTTAATATTATTTCATTAATTGGCGGCGCAATGGTGTGTTTACCTTGCTCTCTAATTAGGGGGTCTCAGGTTGGGGCCACTTGCGTAGTGGAGTCCGGAGGGTTGGGGTTTTTTCAATCCGCCTGGTTAGTTATCAGAAATTATTGGACGCATTATACAAACAATTTTTATTTCTTGTATAATTACAATATACATAATATTATACATAATAATAATAAATAAAAAAGCAACATCCAAATTGTCGATGATTTGCGTGTTTCAATAATTTTAGTAATACATGCACTCTCACCACAGACCATAAATTAATTTTATTTTTTAAAATAAACTAATTTTATTCCTCGACGAAAAAAGTTATCTTTGTAAATTTTATCCCGTCAGTCAGAACTGTTGTTCGAAAGGTTGACTCGATTTTTTACAATTAAGATTAACTGATGATATCTTTATTAATTTCAATTTTCAAAACTGTTACCACTGTTACTGTAAAAAGGAATAACAATTAAAAACAGTTTTTTTTATACACGTGCCAGTGTAGATCTACTGTCATTTCGTTCGTCGTGTATCGACCTTAAAATTGAGCTGCAGAGGTGGATACTTGGACACGTTTCTTGTTAGACGTTTCATCCCGGCCGCGTGCGTCGCGCGGGAAGGGGGGGAGGGGTGCGGGCTCGTGGCGAGGCGGCCCCGGCGGCG
>DWQX01005251.1:0-13359 GCA_018245475.1 Pharmacophagus antenor
TTCGCGAGCCAGTTTCGGTGAAGCTGTAATAGTCGTCAATAAGACTAACAGCGCAAACTTCACCGAATCCAGCAGCATATAATCTAAAAAATAACCTGAGTTAATTGCGATGTAATTTTTTATCTTTTAATCGTCTACGTCGCAAGACCTTTTATAGTACCGCCACTGGTTCACACAGCTTCATTTGTGAATAAAAGCCGTTTCGTTATACACACCAAAAAATTGGTAGCGAAAATAGACGCGGTGGTGCCAGTAAATGATTTATAAGGCGAACTATTTTACCAAATGTTTCTAACACCTGGAGTAATAAATTCTGAATATATAACTTCATCTTTAGACACAAGGTGGCGTCCATTAAGAGATAATCTTTGTACTGTACCGCAAAAACAATATTTTTACCACCTAGAAGTATATATTCTCAAAATTGTTTTGGCAATTTATCATTAATTATCTACTTAAAATTATTGACATAAACACAATTTTGAAACTTACAATGGAGAATTAAGGCCATAATATCTAATAACTGCCTAACTACAAGTCGATTGACCTCAAAATTGATACGTTTGGAACTTGATTTGAAATTAAACGTTATTAGAATAATTTAGTGCAAAATAGTATACATGAGCTTTTATTAATATATGTGTATTTTATTTTCAGCCCCGTGGTGGACTAAGAGGCGAAATAACAAGAAATTTCTTTAGAAGTATTAATGCATATAGCAGTGATAAATAATAACGATCTAATGCCACCAGTACCCAGTGATGTGTTATTAAAATATATCTACTGTAAATGTTTCTCAAAATTTTACTCTTAGCGCATAGGATGTTCTATTTATTTGTGAGATTTATTTATGAGATACAGAGAGTATTGCGTATTTGTGATCCGATAATAAAATATGCATGCTTTTAAGTTTCTTGTTATTTAATTAACAATATTCCCTTATATATAACGTAATAATATTCATAAAACTCCTTTGATAAGGTTAGACGAAATTGAAATATTCTCCGTACAATATATGTATCGATTATTTTTAAAGGCCAGCCAAGATTCATTAAAACATCATCCAAACTCCTAAAGTCCAGACCATTGGTATATCCAGGGAATCGAACGCGAGACCTCCGTAATACGATGCAGGCGATTATTACGGTTGTGCTACGAAGACGGGCAGAATGAAATATGTAGATAGAGAAACTTATTAGTTTCAAACGATACAAATCTTCCACCGGTCACATTAACGTCTATTAATAAACCTAATAATATAACGTCTACTAATAAAAATTAATAAACCGGGTCATTTCAAATGTAATAAGGTATTTTTTCTTTTCCGTATGGCATGCGACAATTAGGGGGAGGGCTTTTGCTATTTTATAATACGCTGTAATAACAATCTAAGAAAAAACCTATTATTCATCTATAAAAAACTAATTATTTTAAGTTTTTCATTACATTTAAAATTACTTCCACTCCTATGTTCTGATATCTAAAAATCAGACCCTTCGTTTTTACGAACAGATGTTTTTACATTTGACATCTTAGAGTCGTCATGAAAAAGTGAAGATAATGGTCGATATAAAGTTTTCCCATGATTCTGCGATAATATGCAGTGAAACCAGTGTAAAAAAATGAACGTGGTTTAACGTCAAAAATTGCGGATTAAACGGAAGGATCATCCATAAATTGACCAAGAGATGGCGGTAGTTGTTGAAACTCTCTTAACTATTATTTTTCAATTTAAATGCAATTAATTGTATAAAGCATTACAAAAACACATGACCTTGTAATAAAATTGCTAGGAAAAATGTCTTGGCCCGATTTCAAAGGTAAAAGTAGAGTTTAAATAAAGATTTTCATTTAGACAATTTATATTCTAATAAAGTTGATGGTAAAGAATTATGACGGGAATAAATGCCTTAGGTTAGTTATTGGAAAATTACTTATGGTTCGTTTCATGTTAAAGGATCATTTCAGGCGCTTTTAATTTAATATTTAAATCTTAAAACAAAATTTCAACATACAAAGAACGACGATACACTGCATTTAAATAAAATACAGCAATATGTAAGCATATGCTGCTGCTCGCCCGATTCAGAGGGCGTGTTAATTTTTTTTTAATATTAAGATTAATTTCCCTCTAGTATTAGTACCAACTCCATTGAGTTGAGAATAAAAAAAATCATTGAAATTTCAAGCCCCACTTGTGTGCCTTAAGGGTCGAATTAAAAAAAAACACTGTTCTTAGTGAATATCTACACATCATAAAGAACACCCTCCAAATTTCATTACTGTAATTTTAGATTGTATGTTGATATGTGTCAGTTAGAATGTGAATTAGCCAGGACTTTGAATTTTATAACTACAGATAATTATTTCGTAAAGAAAAACTTATGTTTATATTGGCGTAAATTTATACGTGAGTGTATAATTGACCTGTACTTACGTGTATGAGTTACGGCTATGCTGTTATAGCGACAGATTGATATTGAGAGTGGTAACTAGCGAGGCGGGTTCAAAAAACTCTACCAACCACACTCCATTAAACATGTGGCTCGGAAATCGAAACAAAAATCGATCTTAGCTCGAGTTAAATGAGTTAAAATTTGATACTTTCTGATAAGTGCCATATCAATATAAGTCAGTTTATGAAAAGTATGAATTATATTAATATAAATTGTACTAATTCTCGGAGGATTTTTAATTTTTTTTTCCCATTTGAAACGATATAACCTTTAAACGCTAGCAACATCCGTGTTATCGCTTGGATATTGAAGATCATGAAGAAGATGAATTAATCATTTGAAACACGAATTCGTAATATAAGTGCTTGAGGTTGCTTCGATGAATCTCTAGTATTGCATTTTTTATGCATAATTAAAAGTCATATGGTAATAAAGAGGTTAAATGAATCTTGAAAAGGACAAAGCGGGCAAGAAAGTTAATAAAAGTTTTCGTATTGTTTCTTGGCATATTTCAGCAAAAAAGCATTTATCTCGATTTATAAGCCGAAAATTTTCAGCAAAAATTTTCGGCTTATAAAATGCGAGATAAATGCGAGGACATTTTTGTTTACTGCCGCACAGTTCATCTGCCGGCGCTTACGTTACGGCCACTGTGTCTGTAAGACGAAGGCGGACTGTTCGCCGCAAAGCTTTATTGCATGCGCTTGCATCGGGGAATTACGGCTCACTAACCGTAAACTTTACTGTTGCCAGAATTAATTGAGGCAAGATTTAAACATTTGAATTTCAAAAGCGATACTAGCGACATATAGAGCAAATGGTACTTAAAAATATAGAAAGATTTAATTCATATTTCGTTGTTACTTGTTTGTCGCGTTAATCCAATAATTTATTTATAGCATTATGAAGACATGAGTGCAGTGATCACTGCAAAGCGACATAAATGGTTAACGACAATAGTAGATCAGAATATTTGAGTTTAAGATCATCAATTTACGGCCATAACTAAAATCGTTAACCTATTGGCACTTAAATAAGTAGATGTCACGTTGATTTATCGATCGGCTATCTTAAATTATCTATCGTATTATATTATATATTAATTCATTATGGGGTACAGCTCGTTATCAGGTAACCTTAGTAAACCCCATTAAGAATAACGGTATGTGTGAATCTATTTGTTTTTTCATTAGTAAAACCCTGGTGCTACGACCATGGAGTGCGGGTTCACAGGCGACGAGGTCATTAGCACGATTCCACTAGAGCTAGGTCAACGTCTTCAACGAAGGTGGAGGCAGAAATGACAGACATGTCGCAGTGAAATTTAATAAAGGGCAGTATGCCATCTCGTTTACATTTATTATAAATTGAAAATTTTATTACAGACCTGACAACGAAAATTATGAGAAAATGAAATTGTTAATAAATTAAAAGGCGGCTTGCACATCGATCAATAAACGCAAATGAGTAAAACATTGATATCTGAGCTACGGAAAGGACTGCAATCGAATGACGTCATTCCTATTGACAATTACGTTCTCCAGTATCATCACACAAATCTTCCGCGTCACCAGCTGATGCAGCGTTTGGATTCGACGATCTGGACAGCATGGTGAGAAACTGTGCTTTAACGCAATCGGAATACGGGCTGGTTCGGAATTTAACGGGTCTCCCTAATCCAGAGTTCGAACAGAAGCCGAACGGAGACTAAAAATAAACCTCGCGCCGCCAGTACCGCCGCAACAGCCGCGCGCGACGCTCGTGGCGATCGCGAAACGCAACCATGGCGGAGACAATCGAGGAGACTTACGAGACCGCGGTCACCCGCAAGGTGGTCCGCAAGAGCCTCAAGATAGAGGAGGTGAGCAACGACACGCTTCTAACGCCCTCCACACAGCCGGCCGCTCACATAACACTACAGCGAGACACCGACGTAAACATCACAATAGCCCTTATGCACTGCCTCCACACTGAAATAACCGACGAATGCTAAACACAATGGAATAAAAAAAATAAAACAACGGCCGCATCGTTCCTCAGCGGTACACTTCCCGAGCGGAGAACGCCCACCTATTCCGGGAAAACCGTTCGCTTACCGGCGCGTAAGCCGCGATCTCGAGTGGTCCGCGCGAAGGTCCGACGTACGTCAGGAGCGGACGCAGCGCGCCACTTATAATTTGCGACGTTGTAAATATAACCGGACGTTTGAATGAAAATTTCCGTGCCCACCTTGACGCGTGTGCATCGACCTGCCTGTCTCGTGCAATGGACACACACCGCGTGCGACCTTGCAGGACACACAGACACAAAAACAAAATGAAAACTTTATGTACATTCTTAGGTAGATATTACTATCTTTTTCATAAATGACATATAAACAATTACAACGTTATTTTCAATAGACTTTCTATAGAGATTGTGTAATGCCGTTCTGTCAAAGACGCGGTATTTCCGTCGACCAAAAAGGAATTTAAAAAAAACTTGACTCGATGAAAGTTCCCGCTTTTGTTAGTTGTCTTCTGGTTTATCATAACAGATCGTATACTTTGTTACCGCCTTATCGCATTCCATCTGATTACCAGTGACGAATGTTAAGGGGACTACTGTCCGTTTCCAAAGCGCGAAATCCAATGGAAAAACGCGCCGTGGCATATTTTCGTCTTGGCTCCCATCCTAGTTTATCTGCTACATTACGATGTTTATTCACAATACGAAAGCGAGCATTAATGTGTGCGTCTGTACCACTTGTGTTCAGGCTTTTTGCTTACTCTGTGCACTAATCGATCGAAATACATTCGTTATTATAGGGCCCTGGTGCTCTTATTGCCTGTCTTAAATCAATCTGTATATGATGGACAAATTTTAAATGCATAAGTATACTTTCTTGGAACTGTAAAACAGATTATAATCTTCGCAATGGAGCAAAGATAAAAATTAAATGTCTTTGCCAATTCGTTAGTTTGTTTACTTGGCAACACTGAGTCTTTTCAACACATTATAGAAAACGCATGGAACATAAAAGAAAACATTGCTTCTGTGTTTATTTGTAGAGTTAAATGTTTTTAATCTGTGGTGACTGCTGTACAACTTGCTCATCTTAAATGACAGTTTTGATTCTTTTAATTCGTTTATGTTAATTAAAAAAAATACAAATATTTTATGAATTCTCGATGATACCATTATTTTGATTGTATTACTTTTTATCTACTAATTAGTATGTGATTTCAAAAACAATACTAAAATTAGTTTTTAAATAAATAAAACACAATATGAAATATATGAAACAATACTAGTAATAATTTAAATTTATTTTCGTTTTCCAATTCCTAGCAACAAAGTCGTATTTATGTATGCGGAAGAATCGTTTTCGACTTTTTTTGCCCTTAGTGGAAATAGAATGAGATGCGGTGGGTCAACTAATGGGGTCGCCAGACTGTGTAGCCATAAAATTATTTCGATGTTGGTAATGAAATAAAAATACTATTGGTGATAAGACAAAATTTCGTGTATAGACATTAATCAACAAGTAGTACGTTCTGCGTGACATTTTATTTTTTCATCCTTAGCGTTGAAAACTATCGATTCTAATAATTTTCAAGAGATGAATGTGTATAAAAAATATTTGACAGACAAATTCTAAACTAAAAAATGTAAACAAGTATAATAAACAGTCTTAGTAAATAATATTTAGCTTGGTGCAATGAATCTATTCCAAAAACGCTATAACGACGTTATCTTAAAATTTATATTATTTAATAACCAAAGCGACAGACTTCCAGAAAGTGTGTACTTATAAGTAATGATTATAACTATTGACATTCACAGCGAAATGTCAGTCGTTGTCAGAATGTTCTTTAGCAATTCCATGCGCGTAACGTAACTTCAGTTTTAGACTAATCATCAACAATGTATGCGAGGATTTTGGCAGAAAAGTAAAACTTTATCGTTAGTCTGTGTCACCTCTGTTGACTTCTGTAATTATATAATTCGCATAATTTATGACATCTGGCCCAATGTCGCAAATGTTCTGTGTCAATAATATAACTTCCGCGGTTATTTTAACAAATAACAAATACCGACGAAATAGCATTGATCTTTATGTCTTCAATGATATTTCTTGCTGGGTCTAAATAGAATCATAGGTATTTTTATTTAATGAAAGTCCGATTTCATTGTTAAAATCATTAGTGTATTAATTCTTAAGGTTGTACCAATTGTCTTAATTTTTTTTAAGACAGATTTTTTAGTAACATATTCCAAACTTTTTAATGGTATCTAACATAGTACTTCTCAACCATTAACATGTCGGTTTTTAAGAGTAGACACTCCATATACATTAGGAATAAAAACCGTACAATATAGTGAAAGTTTTCACCATATTACTAACACAATACAGAGAATATTTCACTTGTATTGCTTGTTACTTGTTATTAATATATATTTTATTGTTTGTACGTTGCAAATGTTATTTTACCATAGATACACTATATTTTTATACATCTAAAAAAATGTCATAAGATGCTGCAGCACTATCTGGTGGCAAGTTGTTAACAGGAGGATAATGAGATAAAATTCTCCACATATCAACTTTTATAGAGATCAGATCAATAGTATTACAAATATAAATAAAAAGCTGGTCCAATTTGTACACAATGCTTGTAATAAAGTTATTGATTAATATTTATATATAAATATTATAATGTATTGTTTTTACATAAATTTTTGTTGATTTCTTATATACAATCTATTCAAGTCTAAAGAGATGCATAACTGTAAAGAGATGTGATATGAGGCGAGTAATTGGCTACAGATTGCAATCACTGGCGTCGAGCGAGCACCGCTAGTGACATTTTATACAACCACAGATAAAATAATAACTCCGTAGAAACAAGGAAACGCAGATTAAAATCATAAACAATATTTATTAAGAGCAAAATTTTTGAATTACGCTTTTGTATGTGACATCATTGGATGCAATTTGCGTTTTAGGTTTTTTTTTCTTTAACTGACTTTAACAGTGTTCTACCTACAATTTAGCCTGTGTTTAACGAATCAATAATTGTTTATGTAGGCGACCTAACTATTCTATAGCAAAGTTAACGAGTTACATATTGGCTTACTATATGGATATAATGCTATAGATGTATATCTGGTTTATACTTTACGTTTTTACATTCGCTGATCAGTTATATAAAATGAAGTCAAAGCCTTTGAACTTTGTACATTAACTCAGATAATGCTTCGACCTTTCTATTTTAACTTTTATTAACTTTACGTATATCATAGTAAAATAATGAAAGGTTTTGAGTAAGCTATTGAAATAGGAAAAAAGATAATTTTCTGTTTTAAAAGTGTAAAGATATTTTAAATCATCTTCAGTAATGTTATTAACTCAATAATAAGCTTTATTTATTAGCAAGAGTTGTTATTAACAATTTTACAGTATTTATTACAAGATAAAGAGATTAACGATTATAAAATAATCAGATTAAAAAATTCAAGAGGAAATTATTCAAGATGTCTGTCCTGAAAAAAATCTGTACAAAGTATGGATACAAATGAAAATAGAATGAAAAAGGCAAATGTAAATTCAGAAACTCTCCGTTTGGCGATGGGAATCATTTAAAAGAGAAACGGTAGCAGCATACGAGGCAGAAGGTCGCCACATCCTGAGTTTAATTTTAGTGGCAATCGATGTCGACATCTCTACTATTTGCTTCATAAACACACCCGCTCCTCTAATTCGTTATAAATATTCGTTTGACGTTGACCCCGTTCGGTTACACTTATTCGTCATGTAGAATCGAGTGCAATTACGAACAGTTCTATTTTGGAAATATTTAAATTCTATATATTTTTTTTAATACAGATGTACGGTTTTGTGAAAATAAAATGTTTGACAACGATCTATTTGTAAAGTTATGAAATTTACATTTTAATTGTCCAGTTCAAGTAATCAGTATCTCTTGTACGTTTATTTATTTCAATTATACTTTTAAAACGTATGTAAATGTTCAATGTTTATATAGGCCGTACGTCATGATGTTTTTGCCTCTCGTGTAAGTGTTCAATCGTTCAAATTAAAAGCGCATTCATACAGACTCAATACTGTAATAAGTAATTACGAACGGTGTAAATAAAATCTCATGACATCGATAACCCAAAGCATTTACTTTAAAATTTATAGTTATTTTAACGAAAAAGTATCTTTAAAAACATCTTTAATAAAACTGTTACTTCATTGGGAATTAATGTCAGTGTTTATATGTTTATTACATTTAAAATAACATGCAATACTTTAAAATTATTAAAATCAAACGAATATAATTTTACAAATTCTATATAACGTTACGGTCAACGTCGTGTCTCGACTGCAAATTTGTGGCTTTCAGTTATGTATTAGAATAATTTTTAACATTTAAAGAGATGTCTTTCTCAGGTTTTGCGAAAAACTATTATTTGTCATTTCTTTCAACTGCCTCTACCTGCAGAACTGAAAATTACACTATATTTGGTTTAGTATATTTAGACTTGCCTACTTTAAGAGTTTTGTCGATCATTTTTGTTCTTTAAAATGATCTCGTTACGGATTTCGTTCCTTAAGTGAAGAGGAAGTAAGGTGGTGAACACCTGGAGTAGTTGAAGTGCATTTTCCTAGTTTTTATTTGATTGTAGAGATGAGGCAATGGATGAACTTGCTTTTTTATAGGTTTTTAGTCTGTAAACATTGTTCAGTAAACATTGAGCTATATAAGGGCACGGTCGTGTCGACTTTGTTCCGCGAATCAAAAGCACGAAACTCACGAGCGGAACAAGTGTCCGGGAACACTGCCAACTGTGCGATTTTGCCTAATTGACAGGCGTGGAACGTGCCGCCTGTTTGATCGCAATTTCCATTAACTAAAAAAAAATTTAGTCCTCAACACATTGAACCATAGACAACAACATTCATTTCTAATACCACAAAATAAAATATCAATTGATCTCATGACTCATGATTAGTTTGTAAAGATTACAACATACTTTAACATAAACTTCTGTTTATGATCCTCCAATTATGACTTACACTTATTGTTATTCTATCACGTTACAGTCAAATTTATATTTATCGATTTATTATAAGATTTAACATATATTATATCGCTTCTATATTGATGTACGTAAATCAAACACGGTTGCACTGCAGATTATCTTTAAAAAACAAAACTGTTTTAATATAAAGTTAATTAGCGTATTACGCCTCCTTACAGTTTATTATATTGATGCCCGTGTCCCACGGTTGTCGATTGTGTACGCGCGATGAACGACGCCGATCGGGTCAGCCGTCAACTCGCGGAAGCAACAACGGAACGCGCTGTTGCGTCGCGTGGCGCGAAAATGGAACGCAGCGGATATAATTAAAACCGGTCGGACAAATCGTTGGCTAGGAATTAACGCGCGAATTCGGTCAGCAATCGCTCCGACGAATCGGCAGGGTGACGTTTGACGTTTTTATTTCTTAATTTGATATATTTTACGTATAGGCAAAGGGTTTTAACCGGAAAAGTCAACAACACATATTTTTATGATAACTAAATTATTTTTTTCGTTATTAAGTTCTTCTTTTACATAAAAAAAACCTTCTTAGTTTAATTTAAAACGGATCAATTCCTACCATTAAATACTTAGTGATAATGACATAATTCCGTAAAACATCTGTTTACTGTCACTGGTTTGACCGTACAACTAAATCGAAATCTTTTTCAATTAGGAAAATACATTGGCAAATTAAAGTGAATCACGTCAATGCAATTTTGTTTTAAACGTTAATAGGTTTTTTGACTCCTATAAAGCTTGATTCAATGTCATGCCGTCGTTGGCGGCCGATTAAAAAAGAACATTTGTATACATTTTTAATGGACGTGCAAAATATATATCTATTAAAACTGATTTTGTCAGGTCCAAAAATAAACTGACACGAAAATGTGGCAGTAGAAAAAGGAATTCAACAAAATAACGTTTAGTATTTCGTTGTACTAGTTACTAGATTATAGGGCACTGAACTTTCAAGGAACCAATTCTCAAATAATCTCATAAATCTTAATGGATTATAAGTATATTCTAAAAGTTTTTATTTTATTATTTACCACATTCACGTTCGAACAATGACATAATTAAAAAAAAAAACAAAATAGTCTTTCCAAGAATGATTATGTCAGCGCGGTACAAGATTCATATAGTTTTTATTTATTTATTAACATAAATAATTAATTGAATGAAATGTGCCCCACCAAATCATAATTCGAAGTACTTTTTAAAGAAGTTGATATTAGCCACGATATTGTAATACTGGACTTATTTGAACTAATCGTATACTTCCAACGCGATCAAGACTATGGTTAATCAATAAAAGAAAAATTTACTCAAGATACAACTTTTGTCTAATAACGTGTAGCATCATATATTTAAATGTTCAAGATAAGTCAAAGCAAACAACGTTTTAACTTATAATCCTTCATAGGCTCCTCTGTTTGTTTTGCGGTTCTGTAGGCTCCTCTGCGGAGCCATGTGTTTTATTGACAATGGTCTAACACTTCACCTCAATTAACATTGACGTTAAGTGACAATGAACCCGTAGACAGTGAAACGTGCTCCACGAGAATATTCTTGACTATGTATATGTCTCCCTGAATACAACAATGCTGTTGTGACAGATTGACATTGACGCTGGATTCAGAATTAATGTAGCCCCGGATTCAAATCTGGGACCTCCGCGTTACAGAGCAAATGGTGAACTGTGCCACGGTGGTAATCATATACTGAGCGTGAATAAAATTAAGAGGCTATATCATCGACATTAATTATTGTATTTCGTTAATTATCAAAATTTTATCTTTTATCAAAAACTTTGCACTGGGTTTTTTTTTTCTTATGACTTTTTAAAATAAAATCCTACTTCTTCCTCAAAGGTCGGCAATGCAGTTGTGGCTATCTATTGATGACGGTGATCACTTTTCAGCAAGTGAACCGCTTACTCGTTTACGTACTCTTCTTATATAAAAAAGGAATCGCTACAAGTATTTACTGAGTGCCAAGTATTAAGTCACATGTGTGAAACAATAACTGACAGTTGATGCATTCGCTCCATGCCAACGTCACCATCCGTCACCGACGGAGGCACGCCCTTGCCGATTCCTACGCAAGTTTCATTTCGGTTGGATAATAGCGTTTGTCCGTTTTGTTTGATCCTTATTTATGATTGGACTGTAAAAGTTACGTTAGCGAAATGTACATTAATTAATTGTTTTAAATGATCTGGAAAAGTAAATGACCGATATTTGTTGTTCCATTAATATTATTAGACGTTTTAAAAAGTAATCGGAATAATGGAATGATATGTAGTTTAATTTTTGCATTTCTTTATACGTCCATAATCTTTTTTCATATTTGTAATCATTTATTCACGGAAAATTAATTTAAATATTAATTACTATCTAATTAGTGATCTAGAAATAGAATTATTTTAACCAATTTTTAGCGAGATATAAGGTTTAAACAATCTCGGACTCCGTGACTGTATGGAACTTTTGCCTTTTTGTAAAGGTAGCCATGACAATAAAATATATTAATTGTATGACAGGTTAAAGTAATAATTATGCTTGCTATTTCATGAAATTAAAACAAAATAGCATGATTTTTTAAAAGTTTCTATGTATATAACTATTGCCTATTTTATCTAACCGTATTAATTAGCGTCAAAATACACATCAGCTACTTTCGCGCGCTTTTTCGAAACCCTTTTATATGTCAAATGTCCCATGCAATATACGTGCGGCGGCGCAAATGAAAAACGAGCTTAGTGCGCATGCGTACGGAAATAGAGCGTCGCGTCGCCCGACCCAATGTCGAGGTGATCGTTCCCCGCATTGTCTACGCCTGCCCACTGCGCCGGCTCCTGACTAATAATTTTTATTTATCGTATGCTCTAACAGATTTGTCATTTCTAGTTTCATTGTGTTATCTAATGCCCAAAGAATGGTTGACAATGGCCTCTTAACCAGTTTCGTTCCTGTGTACTAGCTAGCATAAATAGTGTTTGCGAACACATTGTGCGAATTTATGGTTTAAATTGATGTCCGCTATTTGAAAAGTCATCGCTTAATTTTAAAAGTAGCAACATTTTCGACCTAAGAATGGAACTGTTTGATTGCAGATATAGTCACTGATAAAAATTAAATAATTAATGCTGTTAATACGTAAACAAACGCTAACATTGTTCATCCGATTCTAAATTCAATGTTCAGTATTTTGAAATTATTATAGAACCGTTAAAGTCTTGAAGAGCTCAATTGACGTAGCTGTTAAATCTGTCAAATTTAATTGTCAATACATAAAATTAGTGTGTTGTTGAAAGAAAGCAATGTTGGCAACGTGTAATATTTCCAACTTTAAAATTAATATTTGAAGAATGAAATATATAACAATACTAGTCTACGTATTGGATTTATTACTTTATATAGTAGCCAAAAATTATAACAACATGATGTTGTCTATTTCGACCTTTCTTTCGTATAAGCTGGTAAGTGTCGAGTTACTAATAAGAATTAGTAGCAAGTCGAGAAGCCATATAAAGCTTATGACACAACAGCTTTATAAAGAGGTATAGTGTGTCTAAACCTCTTAATAAGGAAGTGGAAAGTTTGTAAGTAATTATAACACATCGGACTAAAAAATTATCGCTTTAACTATTTAATACCTTTATGTTTGTTAATTAAAAAAATTACATCTTTTCCAAATGTAGGGAGCAGTGTATAATGCGCAGAAATGAAGGTGATACAATTTGTGATAAGTGCCTATTTCATATTTATTATCATATATATTATTGTCATTAACATCATATATATATACTCATGAAGTTAGTAAA
>DWQX01005252.1:0-13359 GCA_018245475.1 Pharmacophagus antenor
GAAAAACATCATTTACACTATTCTATCTATACGAATATTTTATATTTAGAATTTTCCGCAAAAAATCGAAAAATCAATTGAAATAATATAATATTGTTTTCCGTTATAAAAATATTATACATAATATGAAAAATTACACACATTTTTTTTAAATAATGTTACACGCTACACTTCATTAATTACTTCAATATAATATGCTCTCAATTTTATATGAAAGATATCTAATCGGTGTAATATGCATGTAATGTGTAAATTTTTATATCAAAGAACTAATTCAGTTCCAAGTACATACGTTTATACTTATACAAATGCATAATTGCATGCGTAATAAAAAATATATTTCTTATTAAATTTGTACTTCAATTTTACCTATTCATTGCAATCGTATAAATTGAAGCGTTGCACATAAAAAATTGAATTATATAGCTTTCACTTATGTATGAAAATATACGTAAGCGATAAAAATGAATTTAAAACGTAGATTTACACCCTTCGTAAAATTGCGTTTATAAATTAAATTCAGTCATAAAATTAAATCAATCAAATTAAATTTAATATTTCAATTAGGTTAAAATTTATAACCACAACGCAAGTTACAAATCAATAAATATAATTAAATCAGCTTCATTACTTATTGATTGTTTATTGATCTCTCAATGAAATATCTGAGAGGTTTTTTCTTGGTCTTAAATTAATGTACCTATTATATGTAATTATATTTTTATTACATTATACATATTAATACAAGAGTAAAGAAAACGTTGTTATACAATATAAATGGGCAAGTGCAAGACGGTCTCGCTCCGCGATGAGTTCCATACCATAAACACCAATAAAATCACGTTAATTGTTTTTTTTTAGTTTTTAACTTTATTTTTTTGAAGTAACGGCGAATAGGAATACACAATCTGTGTTAATTTCAAGTTTTTAATTATTGCGGTTCATAAGATAGAGCCCGTTGACAGACAGAGAGATGAACGGCGGAGGCTTAGTAAAAGAGTTCGATTTATCACTCTTTGGGTAAGTAACCCTAAAAAAAGAAATAAAAAAGGATTTTCCTCTTATTGAATCCGTATCGTCAAAATATGACGACATTAAAATAAAAAAGGAAAAAATTGACAATCGCAACTGTATGAATTTATTATATTTCATGTGAGAACTTTAGTTGTGATACTGATGATAGTACAATTCGATTTGGATAGTTTCATAAATAAATGTGTTGGTACATAAAGCGTAATTTGAAACTGGAGAGACAAATTGTTGCGACACTGTTAATAACATACCATATTGTAGCGATTCATTTAGCGTGGCGCATCTAGGTTCGAGACAAAGCACTTACGGCGTTGGTATATTAAACGCTTTGAGTACACTTAATTGTCACTACACCAACAAACAGTGAACAGTTCTCAAGGCAAATAGGTAATAAAGTAGATCTAGGCTATATCTAATGTACATAACATTAATATACTAAATAGAAAGAAACGATTTTCCCGATGTTCTTCGATAATTCGATATCTATTGAAGTAATTGTCTCCGCGGCGCAGTGGTTTACACCTTGTCTACACGGAAGTCTCGGGTTCCATTTACGAAACACGTGATTAGTGAAGTTGGATTACAGTTACGTTTTTTCTAATCTTGTTAGGTAGCAATTTATATTTGTTCCGGCAGTATGAGAGGCATATGAGAGTCGTTGATCAAGGCGAACACATTTCACCATTTATGGCCTGATAGTCACTTAACATCAGGTGCAAAGTCAAGTGTTTGCCGTTAGAAAAATTATATGTAATAAAAAAATATATATTTTATAAATACAATGGTATGAAAAACATAACCATGACTGATGAAGAAAACTTATAAAGTTTTCTTTTTAATTGTTACTTCAAGTTTAACTAACAGCACAAGTTTTACGGTAGTAGAAAATAAATTTTTATTTAGCCACCAAGAATCGAGTTCGGTGATAATTCCGGGAATCATTTATAATAATGTGTCCATTATAGTGTTTCGTGTGGAAACGATACACTGTTAGTATTCATATATGATCTCATTTTGATAGTACCCTGACGTACCCTGTTTGGCAATTCTACCATAACTACTGGCAATTTTTCCTTCAATATCGTCATTATATTTTATAACAAATTTAATATCGTATAATATTTTGATATAGCGCATGTAGTGCCTTATTTTTATTCTCTAGTCTACTAATTTCAATTTATGGAAGCCTGATAATCATGTGTTCCGGGAATCGAACCCGATACTTCCGTGTGACAAGTAGTAAATCACTGCGTTTCCCAGTTTTTGGAGACTAATTAGCGTCCTAATGTTAGACGCACCGAATACAACTTTCGTACGTGTTAATTCCTGTATAAAGCATAAATTATGTAATACTAAATAATTATTAAATATGTTCTTTTACTAAGACAACTTAAGTATTTATACACATAAACCATACCTAACATAAAATCATATTACGTGTTAGAATTGTCTAAACAAATTCAATAATCCGACACCATCAATTACATGATTAAATCGCTTCAAAGAGGGAATAAATTTTTAATTAGATTGATAAAAATTTAAATGGAAGCCAAAACTTGTGTATTTCGTAAAATAAAATATTGATTTGTTATTATTTATTATAATAGAATTAAGAACCAGCTACTTTTATTAAACCCGGTTATCGCTTTTAACCAATTACATTATCAACTAATGTATAATGAAATAAATCAAAAACATACTTTAAGAATTAATCATTATAAAATGGTAACATTTATCAGTAATCCTGTTCATTAAATTAATATATACATTAGTAAAATTAAATCTTCATTGGTTTACGGCTTAACAACCTATCGATAATAAATATAATATTATTGTATCTGCTATGAAAATTGTTGGCATATAATACGAATAGAATACTTACCTTAAAACCTTAATATAAATAAATCTTTTTTAAATAACTTTTATCAGTAACTTAAACAAAAAAAAGTTTGTTTATGTATTATAAACAATATTAAACTATGGATTGCTATAGTTATATAAGAATAAAAACAATAGATAATATTCTAAATAATTGGCAATTTTTACATATCGAAAGAAAACATTTTGGTTTACGAATCACGTCAAAAGTACTAAACATCGGAATGGGACTTGGACCTACCGATGCGGAATATTTTTTTATTTACAGAATCTCCTAGACCTTTTTACATTTGATTAAATTACATTAACTATCATTTTTTATGTAAATTGGTTGTATCTAAAACAATTATTGTATAAGAAATTAATAATTAATTTAAGTTTTGATACAAAATGTTTATGCCCAACGAAGAAGGCACAACTTACTCTCATAAGTGTTCATAGATAATGAGGGATGTGAGTTAGATATTTATATATAAAAGCGTATTTGGAGAGCAATTGAAAATCCATTAATAACAACCACGTCACGCAACTACTAGTTGTATCGACGATGAATCGATACGCAACGTATCGTGCAAAAAGTCCCTCGAACGCACTAAACGTCACGAGAATGACGCATTAAAATGGAAAAGTTTCTACGGAGAAAATAAAATAGCGATTTTTTGTAAGTTTATACAAAATACAAATATAGAATGGTTCTTGATACGTCTGAGATGTATGATATAATTTAATTCTGCTATATTAATTGTAATTTTGCAATACCACTTATATGATAGAATTGCCATGTAAATTAAATTTTTATTTTTGGCTAATAGATATTTAAAATCTTAAATGACAATGAGGCTGCCTCGTGAAGCATGGTCGCTTGGGATACTACTGGCTCTCATGCGCATGACTGCTGAAACACAGTAATGATGTTAGATTGAAAGATTGACATTGAGAGTAAGAGCTAGCCAGGCAGGTTCCAAGAAACCCGACCATCATGCAGACTCCACTACTCTTGTGGCCGCCGTAATAAAGCAACAAAGCAAACGGCAAATAACCGCACCGCGGAGACAATACAATTTTGTATTAATAAAGATTGCGCACTCAACCCTATTACTACAATCATAAAAGCCATTTAACGAAATAAGCAAAAAAGTTATTAATACAGTTCGCGACCGCTATCGTGTACATTTCATTAATATAGATACTATATATTAAGAGTCGAAGGTCGAACTTCGGATGACATTTCGTGACAGTTAATAGTTGGAAACTATGTTCGAATATAATAGACCGAACAGCTGAACTGAATTAATCTAGAATTACTTATGAAAATCGGAATTTATGTATTTTTGATACAAAAGAAAAGCAATCTTATTTGCTTAATATATGAAAAATTACTTATAAAAGGTCATCGAAACATTATATTTTTTCAATCTATTGAAAGAGTCTAAATCTACTTGTATACGAAATATTAACGAAATGTGTTTTTAACGTGTGATTTTTTTTCGATTTTATAACCGTTCGACGTTATCGTAACAAATGACATCCATGACTTAATTGTGTCGCAATGAAAGATCTTCATTAGCATAGCTTTACAGGAACTTTGTAAGAATAAAAGTGCAAAGGCAAAGGATTTTAATATATATGACATTTGCATTGAATGAATAATGGAATAGTCGTTGCAGTTAAAACTTTTTTAACTAGAAAAGAATAATATAATGGCTGTATAGCTTAGTAGATAAAGTACAAATTTCCTTAATCCACAATCCCAGCCTATTTTTTAAACAAAATAAGTTTTCTTCTGCATTTAAAGTAAATGGCGTCGATGAAATTCTATTTTGTGATCGGATCAAGTATAATTTAGGAGTTACAGAGGGAGACCCAAAAGGCTGGACGAGGCGGGATGACAAAAGCTGAGGATCACGTATTTGGTAGAGATTATATCTAGAAATGGACTAACATAAATCGATGATGTAACTACGATTAACAAGAAAACTTAAGAGGAATCTATACTTTTTGACATCAACAATTACTTATTATGTTAACTTACTAACGAGTTTATTTTAATGAAATATAAAATGACGTCATAATAAAATGGAATCAATGTATCTTTCCGAGTATAATAAAGCACTTATGATACTCCAAATATTGTCGACTTTAAGTAAAGTAAAATTATAAAAACAGATTAAACACAACGTGAAAACTAAAGAGAGTGGAGGAAAAATACTGTGTAAACGTAAAAAAGGCTATAAAACCTCAAAATATCTTGCGTATTTTTTATTAAAAGCGCTTAAAAGCCGATTTTTAATGTGGAGATTACTCTTTGTTATAGTGGTACTGTTGGAGCCATATGCGGAAGCGCATATAAAGGGCAATTTAAAATCCATTAATAACATACCCGTCGTGCGACTGCTGAACGGTGTTGACAGCGTATCGATTCAAGCCAGCGTTCTATTTAAATCAGCTACTTAGTAAACTCACAAAGAATGTGCATGAACATGTTTAAAGGAATATTCATGCCAGAAAATATTTGTATATGCTTTAATAATCTGTCTCTTGACGCTTTTAAATTTCACATGTATTAAAACAAATTTTATAAGTACGACTTTATATTAGAAACGAAGATGAAGTCGTTTTAAATATAAAATTAAAGCTCTTATTAGTTTAAGAACGCTAATCTCCAAACGGTCACGTGGTTTCAATTTTTCATGTAAATTTATATCATTAGTAGGAACTCGTCACCCGATGGTGCGAGTTCTACACTAAAAATATACGGCGTATGTAGATTAATTATTACAACAAAGGAGGTACCCTTCCCCCAAGTAATACACATTGTGTCTGCGTGCAAGAAGAATCTACTCGGCCAGCCTGAAGCTATATGGCTAACCTGAGATGGCTACTCCATATAGGCTCAATAACTTCGTCTCATTGAAAACCGATATAGGCGCCAGTCGCACTATACTTTTGCACCCGTAGAGTAGCCGCGCGGAAAGAGGAGCATCAGTACGATTTAACGCTATCCCTTCCATCCGCAACCAAGAAGTCTTACACTACAGATGCGATGGCGGTGGGGCTCCGTGAAAAGATGATTGCCCGTATTGCATATCATTTCTCTGTCTATCGTATGCGGCCGTAATATGTGTACCAAAAACTTTTTTAATGCAATAAAGAAACACTTTTAATCGAAAATGTCTTTAAAATCTTTCATAAACTGCATAATAACTCTAATCCATAAGAAACTTTCTACCACAAAATGAAATCAATTTTGCTTCTTAAGTCATACGTTGAAAATTAAATGAATTTTGACTGCTTCCACAGCCCATTGATTTACCCGTATGCCTTGTAACGCCGAGATCCCGGGTTCGAGCCCAGGGTCATACGAGCAGTATTCTGAATAGTAATAGGGTTTTTCTATCGCGCCTGGCTAGCTACTACACTTATTGTCAATCTGCCGCTATATTATCGTTACTGTGTTCCAACAGACATACAAGTGATAGCCAAAAGTATTCTGGGCGAATACGCTTCAGCATCTAACGTCTCATTATCACTTACCATCAGATTTAATCGAGGTGAAGTGTTAGCCCATAACCGATAAAATAAAACACTCCTCGTCTATTTCTAATAATACAAATACTTGAAATAGAAACATGTACGTAAGGTAACATCTATCAAAGGCATTCAATTGTTACTTGTGATATGATTGTCACAGAACTGTATGGGATGGTGTATGAAACGTTCCGAGAATTGACATTGAAGTGTCCATTCAAAGAAGACGCATGACTGTCGACGCCGGTCCGGTCGAATGCGATTTAACTCAATTGGATTTGACGTCACTCCGCTAACGTATCCGTCATAATCGCGTTTGCGATAAAGTACACCCGATAGTAGCCATCGAAGCAGACTGCAAAATATGGATATCGTTCATTCTGTATTAATAATTAGTTATGGATGCAATGAATATCTCTAAATCAAATTTAGTCGAAACGAAAAAGAAAATAACTTCAATATTTCATTATTAATTTCTCGCATAGTAATTTAACAAATAATATTATCTAACTAAAATTCTTTACTTATTATGTGTTTGATGAAATTCTAATCTGTCAGAGCACATGCCAAGGATAAAAAAAAATAATTAACAAAATTAACGTAAAATCATTGTTAGAAATATTAAATAAATAAACATCAAAGTAGATATTAATATGACCGATAGTTTTTAATATTTTCTAAGCGCAAAGTATCATTGCACAATTTTGTCATTGCTAATTTTGTTTCCTGGTAAGGATATTTTACGATTATGTTGGCACATAAAGTGAAATAATAATTATGTAACTACCTACAACCTTCAAACCGAAATAACATTTTATCATACTCCTGTTAGATTGAAGAAATGGGTGCCGGGATAATTTTTATTATCACTTTCAGAGGTCACGAGTCATGCTGCATGCTTAGTTAAATTGTTAAAGAGAAAGAGACATTACATATACAATTAATAAGTGTTAAGAATACATACCGGGGTCACTGCACTTGTTGTGGTTAAATTTAAATTGTAAGCCAATAATATTAGAATATTTCTGTTAGTCATGTATTGGTGGTGCCTATGTATTCGAAGATCTAGGTAGGTACGACCGTAGTGCCTATTTCATCCACAATATTGTTAAAACGTAAATATGTTCCGGATTGAAGGGTGCCATAGTGTGTAAAATTATTGAGAAAATGTATTTTAATATTGCCCTAATGTGATCAGCACTGCTGCAGTGTAAAAATCCTAACTAATGATTAGTTATACACGTTTGGGCATTTACAAATAGGTGAATGTCCTGATGGTTTTATCACTTCATATTATTGTTTATAATAGATTACAAATAAGGTAAGTTATAATTTGTATGGAGGTAAGGTTTTTCAAACCCAACTGGATAACTCCCACCTACAATGTCAATCTGCCCCCATTACAGCTTTACTGTGTTCCAACAGTCATATATGTGGAAACCAAAATATTCTACCCAAACAAGCTTCACCACATACGGCTGCAATGGCACTTAACATCAGGTGAAATCGAACTCAAATATTAGCCCATAACCGATAATTTATTTTCTAAACAACAGTATCGTAAAACAAAAACTAGTCCGAATCAACTTTACAAGACAACGAATTTATTGATGAAGGTTTTTTTGATTAATGATTCTAGAACCGCAAACAAAAGCATCGAAGGGGTTCTATTCAACGAATGAAAATGATTTGCATATTATTTTAAATACGTAAAAGGAAGATAAATTTACGTTTACTTCACGTCGAACAAATTAATGTGATGAGATATGGCGGCTCCTTTTGTTCTACGTATTTGTTAAATGATTATTCGACGTTCGTTAATTTTGTTACCTTATCTAATGATGTTATCAACTTTTAAAGGTAAAGAAAATCAACTACTCCATCTACTTACATATAAATTGTTATCCGTTGCTACTAAATATTGTCAATTAAGGATGATATCGTCATAATGTTTGTACTGCTCGATTATTTAAAATAAATTATTTAAATACGTAAATTATTAGGCATATTTTTTGGGTTTATAGCTTTTTTAAACTTTTAATGATTTTACGAAAATAATATTTAAAAATTTTGTTAATTATTCTTACTAAATTTTACATACATCCGTAGTACAGCAAATATTATTATATAATCTGTTTTCCGATTTTATAAGCATTGTATCTGGTCTCGCTGATTGCGAGGTGTGTGGTAAAGAATTTATAATTATATTTTAAATTACAAAAACTATCGTTTTCAGTCTATTTTTATAATGTTATAGTAACATACCATTCAGTGGTATTATTCAAACAGCCCAAAACATAAATATCAAAAGCATATTATCACTCAAGATAAGGTGAATCGTTTTATTCATATCGTCGCGTATAGAATAATGAATTATTTCTTATAGTTCATTGACCCATACTTGTCGTTTGAAATTCGTGTTATATAATTGCGCGGCACTCATCGGCGATCAATGGACGCCAGTCCGGTCGGGTAACGCGATGTTTCAATTAGATTTGCCGTCAACTTCAGATACGTGCTCGTCTGATATTATGCTACCTTGACAACTCTTAGTGAACCTATTCAGTCATAAAATATTCTTAAAATGTTACTTCGACGTGATCTTTACTTTTCGAGGTTATTTAAAAAGAGTTTTTAAGGTATTTTTTTATGTTATTTTGTGTTTCATCTATACTTATAAAAGTATGTCATGTCTGACTATATCGATGCACAGCCTTAGCCTCCTAGATAAATGAAATTTGGAAGAAGAAAGAAACAAAATTGGAGTATTTTCTTTGTAATTTATAGGTATTCTACTATATACTAAGAAGGGAATTTTGAAATTCCACCTCTAAAAGAGCGAATTTCAATATTGAATTAAACTTTTTACCGTACAAATCGATATACTCGTAAATTGGTACACATAAGGGGGGTTAATCTTAATTTTAAATAAATGCGATACCACGCCCGAAGGAGCAAGCGCGTTGGAACTAGTTTTATAATGACTAAATGACATAACAAAGACAATGACAAAATATTGAAAACATTAAACCACGTCGCAAAATTTTATAATCCAGAATTATGTTACGAGTATGGAATTAGATCAACTAGAACAATATGAATTAAGCGGTATAGATTAGTTACATGTTTATCATTCCGATGTATAATATTTTTTTTATTATATTGTTAAGTTGTTTTTATTATAACATTAAGCATCGAGGGTTCGATAAATTTCGTAACATTATTTTGAGGCCTCCTTGTGGCAAATCAATCACTGCCAGATGTAAGACAAGCGATGTTCGATCTAAAGCCATTACCACACATTCTCGTGAGTGCTTAAAAAACCGTATGCCTTTTTTGGTTAATTCTAGCAATAAAAACTAGTTTTATTCTACACAAATATTACGTTATCGTCAAGGTTATCCAAATGTTATTTAATATATTGTTTTTGTTATAAGTCAAAACTCCAGTACTTGATAAATGTCGAACCTTTGCATACGTTAGACCAACTGTAAATCAGCGCTACTGCTCTTAGCAGGAGCGTTTTGCTAAGTTACCAACCCTATAAGCTTCTTAATATTAATTTATTGGTAATTATTATTTTTAAATGGTTTACTTAGTAATGTAATTTGAAATTAATAATTATTTTTAAATTTTAATTTTCTTTCTTTCTTTCTTTCTCCCAATGTTGTTGCGTTTGACAAATAGACATCGTTCAAATAATAGCAAAAAACATAAAACCATTACAAACGATAAAACTGGATTTTTGAAATGATCAATTTAGGAGCAATGTAAATTATTAATATTCCCACGAGATGCTCAATTCAATTTATCACAACAAATCCGCTAAACAAATAGCACGAAAACGATTCAGTTAAATGAATGAAAGTAATTTCCATTGTAATTGAAATGTATACGCTAAAGAAGAAACACGTTTATTTCAACTGGTTACATAATAATATTGCATCTATTTTTGGAATCTGATTACTTTTATAAAATTCTTAATATTAGACATTAGTGAGAAATTATTCATAACATAAATGATAATACGAAATCCACAACAGTAGAAAACGAAAAGAAATACGACATTGAATCATTTTTTTAAATACAAATAACTCAAATAAAACAATATTGTTGTAAAAAATACTACGGTTAATTAATAATATCACATTCTAAAATGTTATACCAAATGATATATGGCAATATCATAAAGCTGTTTTAAATGAAGTATTTTATGCACATATGCATTCAATTCGAGCACAAAACTGCGCGGTAAGCTTATTGACACAATCTTGATGTGTCACGTATTGCTTGCGGTAAAAGTCTGTTTCGCTGAATAAACCGTTCAGCGCACTGTTACGAAAACTTTTAAACCAGAGATGTGCAATTCTACATTACAACGGCCAATGCATATAATCTCAAAGCCATATTATTTAAGATCATTAATTTTTTTTTTAATTATGTACACCTACAACTAACATATCTCTTATAACCATATTTCTATTAACCCATAAAAACACGTCATTCACTTTAGCGTTTAACGAGTTGATGTAACGATAAGTTATTTTAAATTCTATTATACAATTAAAAAAAAAATTAGATAGTGAGAAAGATAATATAAAAAATAATAAGTCTGAATAATTCTATTCAAAGACTCTCTAAGTGATTGTGTACAAAATATTATTTATTATAAATAGTATTAATTTTAATAAATAATAATTTTTTATTTCATTTTTATTCGTTATTTTTTTTATCTTATTTTCCGCAAAATTTTGTGAAATATAAAAATAATTACTTCAAGTTACTTTACCGAAACTCGTCTAATTTGGTATCATCGCAGTGTCCATTCTTCATACAATGATGAGTATATATTACTATTTGTAATAAAAAAAAATACCGTCTTGTTGCTGTTTAAGCATCCTAACTAGTTACCTTAATGTTATGGATAGACGTAATACTTATCTCCCGCCTTCTACCGACAACAATGTAATTTTTTTTGCAATCGACTAACTCTTGTACTTTATAAAACCTTAATTTCACAGGGTACTAAGTCACAATGAGATAGTAATTGAAGACGTGTTCGCTAAGAAAACTTGTGCTCTCACATGACTGCCGGAACACAGCATTGCTGTTATTAATTTAGACGGGTCCTAATAAAGCATATCATACTAACTTCATTACTAATGTGGCCCGGGTACCGAACCAGAGACGTTCGTGTTGCAAGGCACGCGTTAAATCACCACCAAACGGAAACAATTAAAACTAATAGATGAACATTTCGTTCAGCTGGTTGTTTTAAATAATAATAATATGTTAAGATTATTGTTACAATTTTGTCAATACTTGTCACTTATTGTATATTTGATGTAAATATCTTCAAATTAGATTAATTTCTTTAGAGTAGATTACCATCGCTCTAGAATAGTTCTCTAGAATGATAGTAATCCATGTCACTTCATGACTTAATAAGCACTGTAATTCTATGTTATATCCATGACAATAAATGATGTAAGGCTTTATTTTAATAAATCATATTCGATCAATTTTGGCTGGCTATTTATAACACGTGTATGAACGTTGTTTATGAGAATTAATTATGGAGATTAACTGACGTGCTCGTGTGAGCAGATATCGTCGCCTTTTAGAACGTTTATTGTGACGTTAACATATCCACGTAGATTAGCGCATGTATTAGTTTTAGCATTAAGAAACATTACCAGCTTATGTAAACAATGAAAATTATCCTTAACAACAGTCCTTTACAATCTTTAAGCTCTGTGTCATGATAATTTATGTATTGCAATTTAACGTACTCAAATACGCGAAGCAATAATTTACGCAATATATTCATGTTGAAAAATATTTATCGCAAAGGAGATAAAACTTAAATTAAAAAACAAAAAGCTAATTATGTCAAACATCCGTTAATAATAACATAAGTTCTCATAAAATAGTTAAAATTAAAAATAAATTTATTAACAATTTAAAAAAATTATAAAAAATTTATGTAATTGACTTTTTCTCTGCAGTCGTTTAATTAATAAAATTATTTACGAAGTTTAATCTAACACTAGAAAATCAAATTACTTAAAGAATAACTGAATTCATTCACAAGAAAAACACAAAACAAAACACTAGGTAAAGAATAAGAAGGTATCACATACGAAGCATAAAGCCAGGCTATCAGCCGTATTGGCTTGTTGCTACTCTGACACAAGGAGAGTTCGGAACAAAGTTCGTTATTTGTTCTAAACCCGCAGCGAGCTGACTCAGGTGAGTTGTACCTATATGAGATAACAAATTGTCTGCACGCTTGTACTTGCAGAATCGTACAAATGTGACTTTAATTAGTGCAGAATACGAAGAAATCAAATCTAAATTAAACCGGTTCTTGTTGGTAAATGTAATAAATGTTCTGCGTCATATGTGATTTTATTTTAAAAAACCATATTTTATGTAATTTTCATTGACATGAGGGAACGTCCGGATCGATAGGAAGGAGATTTTCAAGAAAAGAATTTACTCCTCATTAAAGGTCAACAACGCAACTGTAGCGCCCATATATTTACGGCTATCAATGGTATCGCCATAGCTAGCTATTAGTAACCGCCACATAAGCCTTTTGGAGGACGGCCTGCTTTCGTAGTCAAAAATATATGTACAATTTATGTAATCAAGGAATATAATATAGCATGACCTCATTCAATCGCTCTAAATAACAGAGTTTAATTTTGAAGCACAATGAGAAATATGCTCTTCACGATAACTTGCTATGAATTGAACTTTTAAAAAAGCCAGTGAAATTTCTGCGTACGTTCACTGTACCGAAAGTTTTAATGACTATTATATGACTGTTTTAGTAGTTTAAAAATGTCTGAAAAACTCCTACATGGTTAATATTTGACTTAATACACTATTATTATTTGACTTAATAAATATTAT
>DWQX01005253.1:0-13358 GCA_018245475.1 Pharmacophagus antenor
GGCCAGGTCCCCGCCGCGGCCGCCGAGCTTCGCGCCGCCGCCGCCGAGGCCGACGCGCTGCTGCTGGTCTCCCCGGAGTACAACGGCACCATGCCGGCCGTGCTGAAGAACGCCATCGACTGGCTCTCCCGTCCGTTCGGCGCCGGCGCCGTGTCCGGCAAGCCGGCCGCCGTCATCGGGACCGCGTTCGGCCAGTACGGCGGGGTGTGGGCGCAGGACGAGGCCCGCAAGGCCGTCGGCATCGCCGGGGCGAAGGTCCTCGAGGACGTGAAGCTTTCCATCCCGAACTCCGTGGTCCGCTTCGCCGAGACCCACCCGAAGGACGACGCCGAGGTCGCCGGCCAGGTCGCCGGGGTGCTCGAGGGCATCAAGGCCGCCGCCGAGAGCAACTAGCACCACGCCGCGCACCGCGTCCCGTCTCCGCGGACGCACACGCCGAGGGGTCCCGCCGTTCCGGGACCCCTCGGCCTTGTGTTGTGTCGGGACTCTGCAGAGTCGGGGCTCTGCGCGTCCGGGCTACAGGATCGAGTCGACCAGCGTCCGGGCCTCCTCCTGCACCCGCGCCAGGTGTTCCGGTCCGCGGAAGGACTCGGCGTAGATCTTGTAGACGTCCTCCGTGCCGGAGGGGCGGGCGGCGAACCAGGCGTTCTCGGTCGTCACCTTCAGCCCGCCGATGGCGGCCCCGTTGCCCGGGGCCTCCGTCAGCTTGCCGGTGATCTCCTCGTCGGCCAGGGTGGTGGCCTTGACGTCGGCCGCGGAGAGCTTGGCCAGCTTGGCCTTCTGTTCCCGAGTGGCCGCCGCGTCGATCCGCGCGTAGGCCGGTTCCCCGAACTGCACCGTCAGCTCCGCGTAGCGCTGGCTGGGCGACTTGCCGGTCACGGCCTGGATCTCCGAGGCCAGCAGGGCCAGCAGGATGCCGTCCTTGTCCGTGGTCCAGGGGGAGCCGTCGAAGCGCACGAAGCTGGCCCCGGCGGACTCCTCGCCGCCGAAGACCCCCGTGCCGTCCAGCAGTCCGGGGACGAACCACTTGAAGCCGACCGGAACCTCCACCAGGTCGCGGCCCAGCGAGCCGGCGACGCGGTCGATCATCGAGGAACTGACCAGGGTCTTGCCCACGCCGGCGGAGGCCGGCCACTGCGTGCGGTGGCGGTACAGGTAGTCGATCGCGACCGACAGGTAGTGGTTGGGGTTCATGAGCCCCGCGTCCGGGGTCACGATGCCGTGCCGGTCCGCGTCCGCGTCGTTGCCGGTGGCGATGTCGTACTTGTCGCGCTGGGCGATCAGCGAGGCCATGGCCGAAGGGGAGGAGCAGTCCATGCGGATCTTGCCGTCCCAGTCCAGCGTCATGAACGCCCAGCGCGGGTCCACCTCCGGGTTGACCACCGTCAGGTCCAGGCCGTGGATCTCCCCAATCGCGCCCCAGTAGTCCACGGAGGCCCCGCCCATGGGGTCGGCGCCGATGCGCACGCCGGCCCCGCGCACCGCGTTCAGGTCCAGCACCGAGGGCAGGTCGCGCACATAGGCGTCGAGGAAGTCGTAGGAGCCGATCGCCCCGGAGAGCTTGGCCTGGCCGAGCGGAACCCGCCGTACGCCGGCCAGGCCGGCCTCCAGCAGCTCGTTGGCACGCGCGGCGATCCACGAGGTGGCGTCGGAGTCGGCCGGGCCGCCGTGCGGCGGGTTGTACTTGAACCCACCGTCCGACGGCGGATTGTGCGAGGGGGTCACGACGATGCCGTCCGCGCGTGCCGGGTTTCCGCCCCGGTTGTGCGTCAGGATGGCGTGGGAGACGGCCGGGGTCGGGGTCCAGCCGTTGCGCGCGTCGGCGAGCACGGGGACGTTGTTGGCGGCCAGCACCTCCAGCGCGGTGTCCTGGGCCGGGTCGGAAAGCGCGTGCGTGTCCTTGCCGATGAACAGCGGGCCGGTGGTTCCCTGTGCCGCCCGGTATTCGACGATCGCCTGGGTGGTGGCGGCGATGTGGTCCTCGTTGAAGGACCCGTCCAGCGACCGGCCGCGGTGCCCCGATGTCCCGAACACCACGCGCTGGTCGGGGTTGGAGGGATCGGGTTTGATGTCGAAGTACGCTCCGCGCACTTCGTCGACGTCGATGAGGTCCTGGGGAAGGGCTGTGGTGCCCGCGCGATTCTCGGCCATGGGCAACAGCTTGGCAGATCGGGCTAACGCATGGCATCGGCCGGTGAAACATGACGTGACGACTGCCACGCGGCAGCGCCGCGGGTCCGTGGGGGGACGCGGCAGCGGGCGCCGGCGGATTACCGCGGAGCGTTCGCCCCGAGTTGTTCCGCGATGTGGCGGGACCACCCGTCGATTTCCTCCCAGTTCCGGCGGTCACCGAATCCGCCGCCGACGGCGCGGTAGGCGAACCGGAAGCGCCTGGGCATCTGGTCCGCCTCGAAAACGCCGGAGAACACCTGGTGCTCCCTCGGCGACACGACGCCGGACAACGCCCTGTCGATGGCCTTGCGCTGCGCGTCGCGGGCCGCCGCGCGGATCGGGCGCGGCAACGCGTCGGACATCCCGACGCTGAACGCCCAGACCGGTCGCCCACCGAGCCCGGACGCGCTCCTGGCGAGCAGCTCGACCGCCTCCGGCAGCCAGGCCTGGTTGTGGATGGCGCTGCCGAGGACCAGTGCGTCGTAGCCATCGAACGTATCGATGCCGCGCATCGGCGCGACGTCGGTGTCCAGCCCGGCCTCGCGCAGCCGTGTTGCGATCCGCTCGCCGATCTCGGCGGTGGATCCGTGTGCGCTCGCGTGGGCCACGAGAACCTTCATGGCCCCGAGGATAACCCCGGAGGCCGGCGGATTCCCACGTAGAATGGAGAAAGGGGCAGGGGTCCGGTCCCGTTCGGGAACGGCCCCCGTCGGGAACTGTCCGGCGGAGGCGCCGCGAGCGGAGGCAGCGAGGAACATGGCAGACGAGAAGGGCTCACCGTTCAGGGACCCGCAGCACCCGTCGTGGTACACGGAGCCGGGTTCGCCTGCGGCCCAGGGCGGACAGCCCGAGGGTCCCCACGCGCAGCCGGCCAATCCCTACGCGCAACCGACGAACCCCTACGGGCCGAGCGGAAACCCCTACCCGCAGCCCACGAACGCGTACGGTCCAGCGGATGGACGGCAGGTCGGCGCTCCGGCCGGCGGCTACTCCGGGCACCCCGGCTACGCGTCCGCGGCGTTCCCGGCGCAGCAGCCCAAGACCATGAGCATCATCGCGCTGGTCCTGGGGATCGTCTCGATGGTGACGCTGGGCAGTCTGTTCCTCCCGCAGGTAGCCGCCGTCGTGCTCGGCCACCTGGCGCTGCGCCGCGAGCCGGCGGGCCGCGGCATGGCCATCGCCGGACTGGTCCTGGGCTACGTGGTGATCGGGCTGGGGCTCCTCTTCCTCGTGCTGTTCGCGTTGCTGGCAGCCACCTCCTTCTCCTTCTCCTGACGGCAAGGGCCCGCGGCGCCGGGTGGCGCAGCGGGCCCAGCGGGTCCGTGCAGGTCTATCCGGCCGGGCTACTTGACACCGCTCATCAGCCGCTTCAGCGCCGGAACCGACAGGCCCAGCGCGACGCCCAGGACCACGGACGTGGCACCCATCGCGATGAAGTAGGGCACCTCGTTGCCCGGCGTGTAGTAGCCGGCGAGGATGCCGGCGAGCGTGGAGCCCAGCGAGACGGACAGGTAGAACAGGGCGATCATCTGCGTGGTGAACGCCACCGGGGCGAGCTTGGTGGCCACGGACAATCCGATCGGGCTCAGCAGCAGCTCCGCCCACGTGCACAGCAGCAGGATGCCGACCAAGGCCAGCAACGGCGTCTTCTCCAGTGCGTTCAGGGGGATGAAGCACAGGTAGGCGATGCCGATGATCACCAGTGCGGCGGAGAACTTCAGTGCGGTGGACGGCTGGTTCTCGCCCATCTTGGTCCACATCGCCGCGAAGATTCCGGCGAAGATGATGATGAAAACCGGGTTGATCGACTGCACCCAGCTGGGCGGTATCTCCCAACCGAACAGGTGGCGGTCGAGCCGTTCCGCGGAGTACACGGCGATGAACGTGAACTGTTGCTGGAACAGCGCCCAGAAGGCGGTCGAGGCCACGTAGAGCGGGATGAAGGCCGTCACCCGGCGGCGCTCCACCGCGTTGACCTTCTTCGAGGACAGGATCACCACGAAGTACACGATCGTCGCGGCGATCACCACGTAGGCGATGGTGCCCGCCAGGTTGTCCACCGTCACGACGCCGGTCGCGAACAGGACGGCGACGAGGGCGGCGGCGACGGCCACGCCGATGCCGTAGCGCACCATCATGTTCCTCGGCAGCGGGTCGGCGACGTGGTGGGTGGCCTCGGGGAGCTTCTTGCGGCCGGCCGCGTAGATCGCCAGACCGATCGCAATGCCGACGGCGGCGGCGCCGAAGCCGAAGTGGAAGCCCCACGCCTGGTGCAGCGCGCCGGTGACGAGCGGGCCGAACAACGCGCCCGTGTTCACGCCCATGTAGAAGATGGAGAAGCCGGCGTCGCGGCGCGGGTCGCGCTCCGCGTAGAGGGAACCGACCAGCGACGAGGCCGTGGCCTTCAGGCCGCCGGAGCCGAGCGCCACGAGGACCAGCCCGACCGCCAGGCCCAGGCCTCCGGGCAGCACGGCCAGCGCGATGTGCCCGCACATGATCATGATGGCGGTGTAGAACAGCACGCGCTCCGAGCCGAGCAGCCGGTCCGCGATCCAGGCGCCGAAGATGGTGCTGAGGTAGACGCCGCCGCCGTACGCGCCGACGAGGCTCAGGGCCACGCCCTGGTCCATGCCGAGGCCGCCTTCGGTCACGGAGAAGTACATGTAGTAGGCCAGGATGGCCTGCATCCCGTAGAAGGAGAAACGTTCCCACATCTCGACGCTGAAGAGGTTGGCCAGCATCCGTGGGTGGCCGAAGAAGGTCTTTCCCGGCGCTTCCTGAAGGGGGGTAGAGGAACTCATTTGTCCAATTTTCCGCCGAAACATGGCGTAACGCACATTAAGTGGGCTGCGTCACACGACGGCCGGGGGAGTGCCGGTAGGGTCCCGGCCGCCCTCCGTCCGAGAGCCGCGCGGCGTGCGCACAGAGTCGCTGGGGGTTGCGCTCAGAGCCGCTCGAGCTGCGCGACCAGCCCCAGCAGCGCGGCCTCCGACCCCATGCGGCCGATCAGCTGCACCCCCATGGACAGCCCGGCGGCGGTCCGCAGCGTGGGCAGGACGACGGCGGGCACCCCGGCGACGTTGACCATCGACGTGAACGGGGTGAACTGGCACTGCAGCCGGTAGTCGTCGTCGGCGCCGTTTGCCGTGAAGTAGCCGATGGGCCGGGGGGTCTGCGCGAGCGCCGGCGTCAGCACGGCGTCGTACCGGCCCCACTGGACCCGGCTGTCCTCGGCGATCTTCGCGACGATCCGGGCCGCGGAGGCGTTCTGCTCCGGCGGCCGGCGCAGCGCGCGGTCCCGGAAGGTGTGCGTCAGCCGGGTCAGGTGGGCCTCCCCGGCCCGCGGCACCGGGGCCTCGGCCAGTCCCGCCGTCCAAATGGCCTGGAAGGCCGGGGCGTAGCGGTTGTCGTAGCGCAGGTCCGCCTCCTCCACCCGGTGCCCCGCCTTTTCCAGCAGCACGACGCCGGCGTCCAGTGCCGCGGCGGCCTCCGCCTCCAGCTCGATCGGGTAGTACGGGTCGAACGGGGAGCGCACGCTCAGGCCGATCCGCAGCGGCCGCCCGGGGTCCGCGGCGAGGGCCGCGGCCAGGTGCGGCCCCGGTGCCGGGGCTCCGTGCGGGCCCGGGGGGAGGTGCGCGGCGGGCGCGGCCAGCGCGTCCATGAGCAGGCCGGCATCCGCGGCGTTGCGCGCGAGCGGGCCGGAGACCACCAGGCGCGGGGCGCCCCACTTGTCCACGCTTCCCTGGGAGAGGTCCTCGGGCACGGTGCCCAGTCCCGGCTTGAGCCCCACCAGCCCACAGGCCGCGGCCGGGATGCGGACGGAACCGCCGCCGTCGTTCCCCGGGGCGAACGGAAGCATGCCCGCGGCAACCGCCGCGGCGCTGCCGCCCGAGGAACCGCCGGGGGAGAGCCGCGGGTCCAACGGGTTGCGCGCGGGGGGTGCGATGCGGTTCTCCGAATAGGCGTTCAGCCCGAACTCGGGAACCTGGGTCTTGCCGAGGCTGATGGCGCCGGCGGCGTGGACGCGGGCCACCAGCGGGTGGTCGGCGTCGGCGGCCACCCGCTCCACGGCTGCGCTGCCGTAGCTTGTGGGAACGCCGGCCACCTCCAGCAGGTCCTTCCAGGCCAGCGGCATGCCGTGCAACGGCGGCAGCGGGTCGCCGGCATGCCGCGCGGCGACCAGCAGGTCGTCGGCGGCCGCGGCCGCGTCCAGTGCGCGGTCCGCCGTGACGGTGACAAAGCTGCGCAGCCGCGGGTTGAGCTCCTCGATCCGCCGCAGGAAGTGTTCCGCGGCCTCCCGCGCCGAGACCTCCGCCCCGGCCAGCATCCCGCGCAGCTCGAGCGCGCTCAGTTCGTGCAGCTCCATGCCCCGAACCCTAGCGCGTCCGCCGGGTGGGCCGGTCGGCGTCGTCGTGGTCCCGGTCGCGCTGGAAGACCAGCACCACCGAGCGCAGGGCGAGGATGAAGCCCATGAACAGCAGGGTGTAGCCGAAGAAGGCGTGCGTGCGGATGTTCTCGGTCAGGAACGGGCCGCTCTCCGTGGTGATGAGGACCATCGCGGCGAGCGTCGCCGAACCGGCGAGCACCGCGACCACCAGCTGCTGCACCAGCCGGTTGAGGAAGCCGCGGTCCTGCGGGTTGGCCAGCATCCGCACGTTCACGGACAGGCGGCCCTGCTCGAGGTCCTGGCTGATCTTGTCCACCCGCCGCGGCAGCGCACTGAGTGCCGGCAGCAGCTGCAGGAAGCGCAGTTCGAGCTGGTCGCGCAGCTCCCCGGGGCGGAACTGCGCGGCGGCCATCCGCCGGCCCTCGGTGCGCGCGGCCTGCACCACGTCCAGCGACGGGTCGATCAGCCCCAGCGTGCCCTCGAGCGCGCCCAGCGCCCGGAACGCCGCCGCGGTCTGCGGCGGCACCGAAAACCCGTGTTGCACGATCAGTGCGAACAGCGCGGTGAACATCTCGGACCCGCCGCGCCCGCCGAAGCCGTGGCGGTAGCGCACCAGCAGCTGGCCCAGGGCGCGTTCGAAGGCGCGCTCGTCGAGGTCCTCCGGCTGGTCCAGCAGCCCGAGCAGCGAGTCGGTGGCCAGCTGGTTGTCGTTCTTGTCGATCGCGAACAGCATCATGTTCAGCGACTGCTGGCTGGCCGGGTCCAGCCGGCCCACCGCTCCGAAGTCCAGCAGCGCCAGGCCCCCGTCCTCGGTGACCAGGATGTTGCCCGGGTGCAGGTCCGCGTGGAACACCCCGTCGGCCGCGATCTGGTGGAGGGTGGCGCGCAGCAGCTCTTCCGCCAGCTCCCGGCGGCGTTCCCCGCCCAGCTGCAAGAGGGCCTCGGCGGATCCGCCGACCGGCAGCCCGCGGACCTCTTCCATCACCAGCACGCGGCGTCCGGAGAACTCCTCGAAGGTGCGGGGCACCCGCACCTCGAACCCCTCCAGGGAGGCCGCGACGGCCCGCATGTTCTCCGCCTCGACGTGGTAGTCCAGCTCCTCGCGCAACGAGGCGGCGAACCCGCGGGCGAGGGTGGCGACGCCGAGCTGCCGCGCCCACGGTGCCGAACGCTCCAGCCACCCGGCCAGCTGCAGCACGATCCCGATGTCCCGGCGCACCTGCGCGACGGCCTCCGGCCGCTGGACCTGGACGACCACGGGCGTACCATCGCGCAGCGTCGCCCGGTGGACCTGGGCCACCGAGGCGGCGGCCAGCGGGCGTTCCTCCACGGTCTCGAAGACCTCGTGCAGCGGCCGGCCGAGCCCGCGTTCCAGGGCGGCCTCGACGGCGGACCAGCGCTCGGGCGCGGCGTCGGTCTGCAGCCGGGCCAACTCGCGGACATAGGGCGGGGAGAGGATGTCGCGGCGGGTGGAGAGCATCTGGCCGAGCTTCACGAACGTCACGCCCGCCTCGTTCATCGCCGCGCGCAGTGCCCGGGCGGTCTCCGCCTCGGCCTCCGGCGACTGCCGGCGGTTCAGGCCGCGGACCCGGGAGACGAGCCCGTGCCGTGAGGCGATCCGCACCACCTCCCAGTAACGCGCCGCCTGTTGCCGGCGGGCCTTCCACCCGCGCAGCCAGCGCAGCGGGCTGGGCAGCGAACCGGTGGGCACCGTGATCTCCAGGACCATCAGCAGCGCGACCCCGAGCGCGAAGATCCACAGCATGGCCAGCGCCGCGAACATCAGCGCAACGGTCGGGTCCACGTTGGGGCCCGCGGGGTCCTCGACGTTCGCCGCGCGCCAGAGGTAGCGGATGCTGGCGCTGAGGGCCACGGCCATGAACAGGCCCACGGCGATGGAGCGCGGCCAGCCGACGGGGACGCCGAGGACCCGGCGGGCGAGCGTGGCCACCACCCAGGCCTGCAGGAAGAGGAAGAACACCCCGATGGCGGCGGTCAGCGCCACCTCGAAGACGTTGGTGCCTGCGAGCTCGCCGAACGGGTTCATCTGGCCCCTTAATCTTCAACCGGGCGGTTGGTCCCACTATAGGCTGGGGTGGTTCGGGACCAGCCGACCGGAAGGATGACGATGAGCCAGTTCGAGACCGTCGAGGTGACGGAGGTGCCCCAGGGCGCCGCCGTCCTGGATGTCCGCGAGGACTACGAGTGGGCCGAGGGCCATGCGGCCGGTGCCCTGCACATCCCGATGAACGAGGTCCCGGAGCGGCTGGACGAGCTGGACCCGGACCAGGACACGTACGTCATCTGCCGCACCGGCGGGCGCTCGGCCCAGGTGGCGGCGTGGCTGGTCTCCCAGGGCTACACCGCGCTGAACGTCGCCGGCGGCAGCGGTGCCTGGCTCGAGGCCGGGCTGCCGATGGAGAGCGAGAACGGTCAGGAGCCGACCGTCCGATGATCTACACCTACCTGGGCCCCGCCGGAACCTTCACCGAGGCGGCCCTGCGCCAGGTTCCCGGCGTGGCCGCGGCCGAACTGGTCCCCTCGACCAGCGTGAACACCGCCCTGGACAAGGTGCGCGGCGGAGCGGCCGACGCGGCGATGGTGCCGATCGAGAACTCGGTCGAAGGCGGCGTGTCGGCGACTCTGGACGCGATCGCCACCGGCGACCGGCTGCAGATCGTGCGCGAGGTGCTGGTGCCCATCAGCTTCGTGCTCGTGGCCCGGGAGGGCATCGAGTCGCTCGGGCAGGTCCGCACGGTCTCCACCCACGGCCACGCCTGGGCGCAATGCCGCGGCTGGGCCGAAGCGAACATCCCGCAGGCCGAGTTCCTGCCGGCCTCCTCCACGGCAGCCGGGGCACTCGGGCTGCTGGACCCGGAACAGCACCACGACGCGGCGATCTGCGCGCCGCTCGTCGCCGAGCAGAACCCGTTGCGGGTGCTGCGCTCCGGGATCGAGGACAACGTCGGGGCCGTGACCCGCTTCGTGCTGGTGCGCCGGCCGGGCGAACTGCCTCCGGCCTCCGGCGACGACAAGACCACCGTGGTCATCCCGCTGCCGGAGGACCATCCGGGTGCGCTGATGGGGATCCTGGAGCAGTTCGCCGCGCGCGGGGTGAACCTCAGCCGCATCGAGTCCCGGCCGACCGGACAGGGGCTCGGGTCCTACTTCTTCTCCGTCGACGCCGAGGGCCACATCGACGAGGCCCGGATGGCGGACGCGCTCGCCGGCCTGCACCGGATCAGCCCGGAGATCCGCTTCCTCGGGTCCTACCCGAGCGCCCAGCCGTTGCCGAACGCGGCGCCCTCGATCGCACGGCACAACACGGACGAGGCATTCGCCGCGGCCGCGAAGTGGGTGGCGCGGCTCAAGGCCCACCGGGCCTCGTAGCCGGCAAGGAGGCTCCGGCGTCGTCCTCTGATCCCGGCGTCGTCTTTCGGTTCCGGTGGCGTCCTCCGGCTCAGCGGGCGGCGGGCACCCTGATGTTCAGCGCGGCCGGTTGCACCTGCGCGCGGAGCCCGATGATCCGCCCGGTCGGGTCGCCGTCGATCTGCGACCCGATCGGCTCGGGCAGCGAGATCTCGACCTTCCGGGCCTGGTAGTAGTCGATCACCGGGCTGGAGCCGCGGTGGCGGAACGCCGTCTTCACCGCGATCCACAGCCACCCGGCCACGGACCGCGGGCTCATCACCACGATGTCCAGGATGCCGTCGTCGATCCGCGCCTCCGGCACCAGCGCGAACCCGGCCTGCAGCCGTCCGCAGTTCGCGACCATGACCGAGCGGACCTTGCGGTGCTGCGGCGGGCCGTCGTCCATGGTGATGGTGACCGCGCGGCGGCGGCCCGAAATGTGGCGCACGCCGGCTTCGGCGTAGGCCAGCGAACCGACCTTGGCCTTGAGCGCCTCGTCCGTGTCGTCCATGATGTCCGCGTCGAACCCGATGCCGGCCATCACCATGAAAACGTTCTCGTCGACGCTCCCGTCGTCGCGGAGCAGTTCCAGGGTGACGGCGTCCACGCCCCGCGTGCTGCCGTGCAGGGCGGTCTGGATGGCCACCTCCCGGTCCTCGACGTCGAAGTCGAGGTTGCGGGCCATCAGGTTCCCCGTGCCCAGCGGCAGCAGGCCCATGGTCACGCCCTTGCCCATCAGGACCTCGGCCACGCCGCGGACGGTGCCGTCGCCGCCGGCGGCGATGACGACGTCGCACCCCTCCTCGAGGGCCTTGCGGGTCATGCCCTCGCCCATGTCCTCCACGGTGGTTTCCAGGACCAGCGGCGGGTCGAAGCCGGCCGCGGCGCAGGCGGCCTCCACCGCGCGGCGGGCTGGTTCGGCGTCGCCCTTCGAAGGGTTGATGACCAGCGCGACCTTCGACGGCTCCGCCAGCGAACGGGAAACGACGGGGGTCTCCTCGATCTCCGCGATCCGGCTCTTCAGCTTGCGCACGGAGTAGAGGCTCGCGCCGGCGACGACCAGCGCGAGGACCACGAGGGCGAGGGCGATGATCTCGATCGGCATGGAACCCTACGATATCCGGCATTCGGTAACCTGTAGGGGTGATCGACGTTAAAGCCCTCGCTGAGCAGCCTGAACAGTTCCGCGCATCGCAGCGCGCCCGGGGAGCGGACGAGTCGCTCGTCGATTCCCTCATCGCGGCCGGCGCCGCCCGCCGGGAGGCGACCACGACCTTCGAGAACCTGCGTGCCGAGCAGAACGCCTTCGGCAAGAAGGTGGCGCAGGCCAAGGGCGAGGAGAAGCAGGCGCTGCTGGCCGAGGTCAAACAGTTGGCCGCCGACGTCAAGGCCGCGCAGGCCACCGCCGACGCCGCGCAGGAGGAGCTGGACCGGCTCCAGCGCTCCATCCCCAACCTCATCGAACCGGGCGTTCCGTCCGGCGGCGAGGAGGACTTCACCGTGGTCAAGACCGTCGGCACCCCGCGCGACTTCGCCGCAGAGGGATTCGAGCCGCGCGACCACCTGGCCCTGGGCGAGCTGCTCGGCGCCATCGACATGGAACGGGGCGCCAAGGTCTCCGGATCCCGGTTCTACTTCCTCAAGGGCGTCGGTGCGCGGCTGGAGATCGCGCTGATGAACATGGCGCTGGACCAGGCGGTGGAGAACGGCTTCATCCCGGTCATCACCCCCACGCTGGTGCGCCCGGAGACCATGCAGGGCACCGGCTTCGACGTCGAGCACGACGACGAGATCTACCGCCTCGAGCGCGACAACCTCTACCTCACCGGCACCTCCGAGGTGGCGTTGGCCGGCTACCACGCCGACGAGATCCTGGACCTGGCCGCCGGCCCGACCCGCTACGCCGGCTGGAGCTCCTGCTACCGCCGCGAGGCCGGCGCGGCCGGCAAGGACACCCGCGGCATCATCCGGGTGCACCAGTTCAACAAGCTGGAGATGTTCATCTACTGCTCGGTCGAGGACGCCGCCAAGGAGCACGAGCGGCTGCTGGCCTGGGAAGAGGAGATGCTCGCCAAGGTCGAACTGCCCTACCGGGTCATCGACACCGCCGCCGGCGACCTCGGCATGAGCGCCGCGCGGAAATTCGACTGCGAGGCGTGGGTTCCGACCCAGGGCGCCTACCGCGAGCTGACGTCGACCTCGAACTGCACCACCTTCCAGGCCCGCCGGCTCAACATCCGCGAGCGCGTGCTGGACGCCGAGGGCAAGCCCGGCAAGGGGACCCGCGCCGTCGCCACGCTCAACGGCACCCTGGCCACGACGCGCTGGCTCGTCGCGATCCTCGAGCACCACCAGAACCCGGACGGCTCGGTCAACGTGCCGGCCGCGCTGCGCCCGTACCTCGGCGGCCTCGAGGTCCTCCCCGTCCTGTAGGAGGGCCGGGCCGGGGCGGGTGTCCGTCGTCGTGCCCGCTTCGGGGCCGTTGTTCACGGGAACTTCACCGGCGGGCGTGTCCTGCGTTATGTCGGCCGGGAGCCGGCTAATGGTTCACTGGTGTCTATGACTCTGACACTGAACACCGGCATCGAAGACCGGAACGCATCCCTGGACAAGAAGATGGTGTGCCTCGACGTCGACGGCACCCTGGTGGACCACGTCGGGCACATGTCCCCCGGCGTGAAGGAGGCCGCGCGGGCCATCGTCGCCGCCGGCCACGAGGTGGTGGTTTCCACGGGCCGCTCGCTCGGCGCCACCCTGCCCATCGTCGAACTGCTGGGCATCGAGAACGGCTACGCGGTCTGCTGCAACGGCGGCGTCACCCTGCGGATCGACGCCTCGCTGGACGCCGGCTACGAGGTCGTCGACCGCAAGACGTTCGACCCGGCGCCCGCGCTCGAGGCGCTGCGCGACGCCCTCCCGGCCGCCAAGTACGCGTTGGAGGACGACGCCGGCAACTTCCTCTCGACCGAGCGCTTCCAGGACGCCAGCTTCGGCGTCGAGGCCAGCGGCGTGCCCTTCGAGGACCTCCTGGAGGCCACGGCGGTCCGGCTCGTGGTGTTCTCCACGGATTCGACCGCCGAGGAGTTCGGCGAGGCGGTGCGCTCCATCGGCCTGCACGGCGTGACCTACTCCGTGGGCTGGACCGCCTGGCTGGACATCGCCGCCGAGGGAATCTCCAAGGCCAGCGGCGTCGAGGTCCTGCGCGAGAAGCTGGGCTTCGAACCCGAGCACACCGTCGCCGTCGGGGACGGGCGCAACGACATCGAGATGCTGCAGTGGGCCGGCCGCGGGGTGGCCATGGGCCAGGCGCCGGACGAGGTGAAGGCCGTGGCCGACGAGATCGCCGCCCCGGTCGAGGAGGACGGCCTGGTCGACGTCCTGCGCAGCC
>DWQX01005254.1:0-13356 GCA_018245475.1 Pharmacophagus antenor
AGAGCACTAACTCTTGGAGTTTTATTCAATATTGTAATTTTTTCAAGGTGGTCTCAAACTTTTGGCCGGCAGTGTATATGCATTACTTGTGCAAATCTTCATCACTAAGCAAAAAATATTATCTAATGAAATAGAGGACTGTCACATTATCGATATAAACTAATAGATGGATAATCCCTCCTTAGTGTGTATGCATGTTTGTACAATAAAAATAAATAGTATTAATTTTTATAACTTCTTATATTTTTAAGAACTTATACTTTTTTTTTTACACATGCTTCCGCCGAACGTCAACTCAACCAACCATCATTTAGGTTCCCTAGCCTAGTACTGATATTTGAGATAGCCGACCTGTGCCACTAACTTTTGTTATTCAATATTATTCTTGCAATTTATCAAATTGAAAAAATACCCTATGCAGTCGATTAATCAAAGCGATTTTAAAATCTCATTATAAAAAAAAATATTTATTATAATTAATAAATTTGATTCTGATGACTTACAGAAACTCAAACGCAAGTTCCTAAAATTATTTATATATAAATATTAAATGGTAAATGGACAGTATATGAAAACACGGTAAAGTCATCAGTAACGAAATTTACAAAAGTTAAAACCTCGAATTAACATAAAGCAAATCATAACATACCCGTACACATACGCAACAAGTGTAAACAAACAAAATTACAAGTGTTACTGACCTAATAAAACGACCCCTTTCCCTCCCAAGATGGTTCAATAAAGAACTCCCTTTCCGTACATACTGTTCTGAGTACATAAGAGTGGCGGTCGTGACCTTTTAATGTAGATGTACCTAGATGTATAGTCACCCACCCCGCTATGTACCGACAACTCTCGGATTAAAGAAATATTCAACCCCTCAGCAGCGGTCGTATAGTCCCCCGGCGTCACCCACCTAAAAACTGGCAATATTGTTTCGCTAAGAAACCAGGTCTATACATGCAAGTTTTAAATAAACACTACTATATTATAATCTATCACATGAAGTATATATAATTATTCATCGGTTAACAACATTTAACGAAAGAACATTTTAAATTGAACACCGCCATAAAACATGTCTACTTTCTTCTACTTGAAACATATGTTTAGCGTCAACTATAGTAAGCACAAACATACATCCAGTATAATCACATGACATCAATTATGGACGTCTTATATTAAATAACATTTGATTGGAAAAAAAAATGTCATTGAAATATATGTACGTTACCTAAAAATATAAACGTGAACAAGATAACAGATTATCGATAAGTAAGCATATGGGGATTGTTTGTCATTAATATGAATGTAATTCTACGTCATAGCACCGGTTGTTGATTATAGGACTAGGTAGATATGTAAGAATGCATGAGTCATTTACCTTTCGACTACACTCTGAGAAAAGTCCTTGGCAGTGGCCCCTTTTACATTCATATACATTTATCGATGTAAGTTACGTCATCGCGTTTGCATTATGAAGGCTAGCTAACAATTGTAATAAAATTTTACGTGCAACAAGTACGAAGCTCTTACAGTCGCGCATGATTTGTAGGCATTTATCGTGATTCAACGATGCCACAATACGTAAGATGTGTAGCGGACTATAATAAGATGATGTATCGTTACGTAATCCAGTTAGTTGCATTATTTACGTGTCCACCTGATCTATAATTAAAACGACTGACGTCGACACAACACAGTGCGGTCGTATTGATAACGTGCTTGACCTACACAGGTTTCCCTTGTTATTAATCTGACGTTTTGATTTGAACCGACGACGGGCGAAGGGGACCGGCAATTACGTGACGTCACCGCAGTTTAACGACCCCATTACAATATATTGTATGAATGAATGAATGCAAGCCGCGCGTCGGGTGACGTTTTCGTCCGCTACATATGACAAGGATGAGAGGAGTTTCTCTTCAAGATACGCGTGACGCCCATGCTAATGTGCGATGCTACGGCCTGTGGGTTATCAATAATACGTATCGAGTAGGTTACTCATTAATTACAAAATCTATTAAGTGTAAAATCATCCATACGGACTTAATAATAGAACTCCGACAAAATTGGCACAGGTTAAGTGGGATTTGACAGATAATTGGTCGATTGGACGGTGAGTGCGGCGGTCGGCACGGCTGCATATTGACCAAGCACAATACAATGCCACGATTATCTGGCGGCAGGCGGCGAGACCGTGGCGGCCCGCATTGATTTTACGAAATCCACATCACGGACTGAGAATGAACGGTCTCCGTCGGGCCATTCATCTCGTTTTCATGTACCTACACGCCGCCGCTGTTGCGATACGAAAGTGAGAGCGAAATTTACTCGGGCGCTACGCACAGCGACGCCACGTACTGCCCTAAATACGACGGGAGAATAGATATCGATCGCCGATTGATAATCGGAGATTACGTATTTCTGTTTATTGACCGATTTACTCCGACAAAACAATAATGTCATGCCAGTAACAGAAGACAAGTGTTTCTTAAGGTGTGATTTAATTTGTGATCTAAAACAGCGAACTTTAGTATTTATATGTAAAACAACATCGCCATATTCCTTATTTAATTCAGTCATGACAATGAAAGTATGGGACAGACGTTTAATCATTTTTCGAAACTATATAAAGATTGTTAAGAAGTGGTTCATGAATCAAAACACAACTTGACAAGTAACCTTTATATAACAATTATTACGTTAAGTTACGGTCTGCTCGACACGTAAAACGAGATAAGCTATTATTTACAAACGTGAAGAAAGAGTCGGACGAGTGTAAGAACACACTGTATATCCGCATCGCACAGCTAAATCTAAATATAGCGGGCGCCGATATCAGCGACTCGCCCTTGAACCAGTCGCACGGAAACATTTTATTATTATTACCGAGCTGTCGGCGAGCACGAGTGTGCTGGGTCGACGACCCCACCGACCACGTGTCTCCTTATCGACAACTATCTAACACGATTGTGGGTAAACAACGGACCGAGATAAATGACTAATTCCACGCCACTTGTTTATTTAAGCCATTCATAAATAATCGCTTCAACGTCACAACGCACTCGATGACAATGAATACGTACAATGTCAACGATAGAGACCGAGCCGGGCGACATCAAAAACATTCACCAAAGCGAACATCAGCTAAAGCGACTGAAAACTGATATATGCTCTTTTATTTGTCTTAGAGCACTGGGGTAATACATAGTGAATCTAGATGAAAACAAAATGACACGGTAATTGCAATAAATATTCAGTGCAAAAACTATTAATTTATCTCACCCGTTTACAATACAACACAACACAAATTGACGAACCTTAAATTTACTTAGAAAATTTCTCACATATATCAAAAAGCCATGTAATAAAATGTAGAACACGATATTTTATATAACTAAAGTAAATTCTAAAAAGCGTATTGACGCAGAAATTTCAGTTAATTGCATCAAAAGCTCGGAGCGGAAGTACTGAAGCCGTGGGAAGTGGGACAGGCGTTACGTAAGCGGCACTTGTTCGGCCAGCCTACACACAGGTACATCCTTACAAATGCGTGCGGCCTTGAAAGTGAACTCTAAAGTGTAGGCCACGTGGCCGATGCATTGTTTTATGGCGGGCCCGGTGCGGAATGCCGCAATCGAAACGCTAGGATTACAACGCGAACGAGAAGGACGGATATTGTCGGCCGTTAATTTTATGTGAACTCTCCGTTTCTGTCTTACACGCAGCAAACTATCGCATGCATATTGGTGGAAAATTTAAAATACTTTGAAAATTATCGCTATTTCAAATCTATCTAAAAGATGAAAACAAAAACAATAGTGAATAAATTACTTATACCGCTGATAATTACAAACTGAGAAAAAAATATATTATTTAGGTTAAAATCGAGGTTGACAAAATCTATCATTTTTGATTTACGCACCGAGTGTGAGTCAAAACGGTATAACTAACAAAGAATAACTATCGAGATTCCGAATTCGGAACTCTTATACGAAGTTGTGAGTATAATCGAGGTGAAAAATCAATCACTTCGTATTTTCCTCTTTGCTTTCTGTTGAATTTTTTTCTTTTTAATTTTTTAGGACTAATCTTTACGACTATATCGCAAAGGAAAAATCAAGAGAATAAAAGCGTAAAAAATACAAAACTAGTATTATATACATGCAAAATTGAGAACCTCCTTCTTTTTTTTGACAGTGAAAACTTGTCCTGAAAATAATATTCATGACATTTATTTTCGATAATTGTCTTTATGAGAGAATATCGAGTGGATTCCGTTTCCTGTAAAGCATACCATTCAAGCGCCGATTACAGAATATTTTAGGCTAAGATTTAGTAATATCATGGACTCTTTACATAACTTATTCATTTTAATGATAAAGTAGTACTTAATAATATTATACTAAATTATAAACATCTCAATAATTGTAGGGTTCTATTGCGGGATACCATCAAGTAGTATTTGTACTGCCACAACTTATTTCTGCCGCAAAAATGTTGTGTTACTTTATTCTGTTCCGAGAGCTGCTTTTAGTGAGATTTCTGTACTATGTTATTACTCAATTTTGCATCCAAAGTATAGAACACGGTGTTGTACAGAGATAAACTGTATAGCTCCCTCGTTGTTTAAAATAGATGATTATTGCTCTTTTCATTTTGTAAAAAACGAAAATAAAATTACTATTAAATCAATAATATAACCATTAATAGTAGCATCAATAAAGAGAAGCTTGTCTAATAATTTTCTTTTATTAATTCTAATATTCAAAATCATTTCATAAGCAAATCTTATAAAGATATTTTTTTCATAATGTTGACAGATAACAGGAAATTGTGCCAGTATTTCGAAGTTCATTCGTGACATTTTAGGTATTTGAGCAGAAAAAAAAGTAGGTCCGTTAAACGGTACGAGAACGCTTTCAAGTTGACGCTGTGTTAGAAACACGTGTCGGATGTCAGGCTCCATTCACGTTGATTCCGTCAAACATACGGGGCCGGCGCCGTTGGTTCTACATAATGTATGTACGGCGGGGGTGCAGAGGCGGCGGTGCGACGTCGAAACCCCGCTCCCACGTTTGCCTTTACCCCGTTTTGGAGCCGAGAGGCGAACGCACAAATCTCCGTCTGGAAGCGAGTAATATTTGCCTACACATCAAACTTTCACTATCGCCGCACGCTTTCGTTTTTATATCCGCCAGCGGCTACGAGCCCAGCTTTGTTATTCCTCGATGGCTTTTTTTATAGTTTTTCTTATTCTATTCAACAACCGACACGCACGTAATAATGAAATGGAACGTGGTGCCATTAAAAACTAAACTTAACCGACACCATAAAAAAATAATAACAACGTTTTTAACAACATAAGAAACCACTACAATCATTATACACAAATTAAGAAATCATTTTTTTGATATTTGAGAAAAATCGATACCACAATGTGTTTACTCTGTGATCTAGTAAAAACAACAATAACAAAATAATGTCAATCCCCAGTGACATATTTAGTACTTTTTTTATTTTACATAATTTAAACTTCATTTTAATAAAATGAATGAAGTAATGATTGAAAAGTATTTATGTTATAGAATTGACTGCCTCCGTGGCGCAGTGGTTTAGCCGCTTACCTTGTGACATGGAGTAGTAAAGTACACAAGAGTAGTAGACCTGAACGGTGGTAGGGTTTTTCAAACCCGCCTGGCTAGCAGTCACCGTCCATGTCAATCTGCCGCCATAACAGTATTGCTGTGTTCCAGCAGTCATACATGTGAGAGCCAGATGTATTCTAGGTGAATGCTTCACCATCTATGGCCTCATTATCACATGACCTCAGGTGATATCGGGGCCAAGTATTAGCTCATAACGGATAAAAAAGAGAAAAGAATCAAAGTCAATAAATAATTTCAGATGTGTGATATAGTAATATTGATTAGTTCCAACTATTCATTGTAGACACCATTTCGATTTTTCATAATAAAAAATAATATTCTGACAAAAAAATCTTTTTTTTTTTGTGTACGGAAGATTCTTCATAAATATGTTAATATTTGTTATTGCACACAAGTATAAAGCGACATTTGTTACACAGTAAAATGGTTAATCAAAATCAAAACTTCCATAAAACAATTCTAGAAACAACATGTCATTACCTTGAATATGTTTAGAAACTCCTACTGTAATAGAAATTTAAATTTATATGAAGATTAAAATGTCAATTTTTGAAAATTATCTATCCGACTTGTTTTGTGTCTTTAAAATCTGGATTAAGTTTTTTATTAAATTTTATATAATGATAGTTTATCACATTAGTTTCTGTGTAGGATACATTTTATAGAAATTATTAATACCTTTGGGATAACAGATTTAATGTTTCTAAATAAACACTAATTGCATAATTCTTTAACACTTGGTTTATGGATATATTTTAATTTTTTCAGTTTACTTTTTGGGGCCATAGTAATTTCATATGTCAATCCCTGTATTTCCTTTTTTAGAAAAATAAATAAAAAGAAAAGTTACCAAAAAAGACGAAAAAAAGACAAACTTCAAACACAAATGTATTGAAATTTTAATAAATGTTATTGAGTCAATATAATGCATACAATAAACCTAAATTTTGATTAATACATATTAGTTAAAGGAATATGAGATTAACAAATGGTATTTGAAATTACATCCTTCCTTCCTTCTTTTCTTCATCTACTAGAAGCCAAATTGTTATTTGCAATGTTAGGTGGGTAGCAAGTACCCAGTATAAACATCACTTGGAATTATACAAAAGTGCAATTCTGTAGTTGTTATTAGTTAAAATGTGCCATCAAAAATTTTGTATTTTAATTTTATTTTTAGATTTCACATTATAGTAAGTTGTCAGTGTAGTCTATTCCATAAACAAGTTTTGGATTGAAATAATATTAATTTTTTAAATAATCCTTTTTTTTAGCAAATTTTAGATTTTGAAACACAACACTTTTTTGAGAGATTGTGTAACACAGCACTTGGAACTTATCTACTAATAACTACAGCACACAGATAATTATTTACATTTTTCAAACTCAGTATTTTGAGATATTTAACTAGTTAAGAAAAATGGTAAATATTGGTCTATACCAATTATAATAACTTACTAACTATTATTATTATGGTAGAATCGGCCTAATCATATAAGTCATTCACATATATATTCTCTTAGTCTATTCAAGTCCATAGGTGTGAAAACCCTTGTGCTCAAATTTATCTTTTATTATAAGTTTTTCAAATATATATAAGTTCCTCGCTTCATATAATTAAATATGGAATAAACATGTAGTTATCTTCATTGTTATATATAATATGAACATTTTGATATTTAATCAACTATAAAACAAGGTTTTCAAAATGCCTCATCTTTTTGTGTATGATACATAACTTTTTACTAAGTTATCTAATTTTAATCATTCTTCATTAGTTTAATAGTGCAGATCTTAAATCACATATACAATTTAACCAAATCAACCTAAAGATTTAGATAACATACTGGAAAGAGCTGCACAAAATCATTGTGTTGTCAATGCAGTGTTTTCATTAATTTCTATTTGCTAATATACCTTAGTTTATTTAGTCATAAACAAGGCAATAATTATTATTGGACAAAAACAATAACAAAAATGAAATTTGCATATCTGGATTAGATTAAAAGCTCATATAAATAGACTAAGACAATAAAATTTTATTTCAGGAATGCAATTAGTATATTATTTTATATACTTTGCATATATCTTTTATGAAAAGGCGTAAATTATATCTCATTAGACATGAATAATTGATAATACATAGTAGTCTTTAAAAGAAACATTATAATAAATTTGTAACAATGCAGTGATATTGAATATTGAAATAAAATGATTGTACCTTTTTTTCAACAATTATTATGGAAATGAAGTTGTCAAAAAATTATTAAAGCACTATTTAAAAAGGTAACCTATCTTAAACTAAATGAGAATAGTTAATTACTATTTTCAGATATATGCTTATGTTAAAAATCTTAGTGAAAAAATAAATTAGAATTTGATATCCTATTGTTGTATGATTGCTTAAGCTAGTATTTTCATTAGGAAAACATATTAAAATATATACTTATCTTTTCAAATGTGATATATTATTGTGATACTTTATTGTCTAAGTTTTTTGAAGAAATTTACTAAGACTGTCTTGATAGTGTTAAAAATCTAAGCCAAAGAATTTTGAAATAATGAAAGACATAGCAAGTGAAAACCATACCAATTATTTTTATACATTTACTTACCGCAGCATTTCTATAAGGACCACCCTGAGGATTATATGGCGGCATTGGTCGCGGTGGCGGCCAGCCGGGCCCCGGGCCGTATCCCGCCGGAGGCTGCTCATAACTGTTAGGGAAGCGGTGTGGCGGGGCACCACTCGATTGCAACAGCGAATTAAGTGTGGGCGTCGGGCCTGGAGTCTGTGACGCAGGCTGTCCCGGAAAGAATCTCTGTTGCGGCGGCGGCCTCGGTTTGCCCGGGAATCCGGGCCGCGCGGCATAATACGGGTCTGCACCCTCTGGGTAACGATATTGGCCATACTGGTCCGTCACCGAGCGATCGCCGCCCCGATCGTGACCCGGCGCCTCGCCACCGTCGCGTGGCTGCCCCGGTTCGGCCGACATCGGCGATTTGCTCTTTGTGTTCACAACGCCATCGGGCGGAACGCGCCCTACGCTCTTGTCAGTGCCGTTTTGTAACAGACCGCTCCGCGATTCACTATGCTGCTCCGATGGATTCTGATCTACGTTCACTTCGCTACGCTGAGACTCTGCCTGCGTCGCAGCCATGTTCGGCTGGTAGCGGCCGTCCCTGCTTACACTCGCTCTAGCGATCGACCGGCTCACTTACGTTACATCGAAAACGGGCGTCGGATTGCAAAAGCGCGACGCGGACACTTCCATCACTAATTAGCCGATAAACTTTACACAAATTGTAACGCAAAACTGACGAACAATCGTTCACCGAAGCACACACATCGATCACATATCTACTCCATTGGCGTAAACGAGGTTATGGAAAAGGTTACATATCTAGCGGGCGCTTTTGTCATGTTCACACTGAACATTTCATAACACTCACTTTTTCAACACTAAGGATGCTATCACTTATTGCAAAACTCATACCCTTTCCTACAGATTAATGTAATATTCAAAAACAGAACAATAGAATCACGAAACTTCCAAAATTATAAGCGTCCGCCATTAAACGGACTTGAAATTCTACAGCACTCGGTGACGCTTTTGCCTATCTTCACTACAGTGACAGAAAAATAAAAATGTTGCAGTAGCAGCGAGTGTAATCAGATATTGACTCTGATGGATATTATTTTCAAATAGTATAAAGATAAGCCCTAAATTTTAAGCTTTAAGCACCAAATATGGAAAAATTAACCGAGAATTATCTGTGCATGTTTACATTTCCGTAATATTGCGACCACGTAGTTGGTACAGAAGTGCCAACCTCTATAATAGTCTATGGCTAGTTCCGCTGGCGCCAAGTCTTTTGTTGCTATATTCACTTCAAAATGTGTAAAACTTTCAGAACACTATTACTTATGCGCAAACATGTAAAGAAAAATATTATTTACATTAAACATATTTCTTCTGTTTTAATTATTACAACTTTATTTTCTACTTTTCTTGCTAAAATAATTGACTCATTTCAGTCTTAAAAATTTACTAAATGTTAAGTACCAACTTACTAAAAATTAAACAGGTATGAAGATAAAAAAATTATTACGTAAACGGAATTTTGGTGTAGCTTAATAATATTTTATTAATATTTTTAGAAGAATTAATTTCACTGCAAAAATAATAATTGTTATTAATTAAATGTAATGAAATATACTCTCATTATTTTTCTACGATAATTTGTTTATATTTTACAGTAATATTATAGGCCATTTTAATTTAATTTTGCTCTAATTTTTTTTTGCATAAGAAAATAATTTAGTTAATTTAATAATAAAAATATGAAACAATTCCCAGCGATTTGAAATTATTCGAATTGCAGACTATAAATAAAACCTTTTTATACATATAAGCATTTGTAATATTTTTAATAGACTTTTAAATTCAATGATATAGTTGTTTTAGAGACACGGTATTAATATTTTGTCTTTATCGCTAATTCTATTAATAATTATTAATCATAAAATATCGTAAACTCTGAATATATTGTTTTTTTTTTTTGGTGTGATGGTGGATATTTGACAATTCCATGCATCTTATCGCATTATGTTCAAAGAAACCTACTAGGTAGAACACTTACACTTGAATAAATTAGTATTTTAAGTTTAATATTTAAAAAAAAAAGTATCTATAAACAGATCGAAAAATATTTTTACATATCTGTAACACTTTATAAAGCCGTCCAACGACAATGAGTGTTGGACGAGAAATTTTTCTAAGTTGAAAAAAATTCTGAAGTCTTTAAGTCGATATACAGAAGACACATAACATGGCAACGAGTATTATATAGAATACGGAATTGTAAATAATGATACTTTGCATTTTTCGGTGGATATTTATTTACTGTTAATGGCAATAAGAAAATATCTTTATAATAGGGGATATTAATTACGTCTAGTGTCCTACTCTCTTCAAACAAGTTAATTTTTTTTTGTAAGCTTAACGTGGTCTTGTTGTAGTAGTTTTATTTGTTATAACGACATATCGCATGTGCGTTTTTACCGATAAGTTTTATTGTAATTAATATACTGACACCAACTGCCCTTCGTTAAAAATAAGAGGCATTAATAACTTATTTTTCTACATTGTAGCGATCTTATATTCAATAATTTTAGCTATTTTTATGCCTCGTTGGGACTGTTATCCATTCTCATATACACAAAGTTGTAAATAAAAGTATGGATCGACAACACTAAATCTGCCGAGATGTTACATGTTGATTCTTTATAAAAAGACTTCAACAAATTTCTACACTTTATAAAAGGAAAAGTCATTATTTCTCATCTTTAAATTATATCTCATCTTTTTCTTAGTACTGTTAATTATTCCTAATTTTTTATTTTTATATGAATAGCGTATTCATTTACAGGTAATTATGAAATTAACACAATAAATAAAATCATTATTAAAAAATGTTTTATTTCAATTTCTGTTACACAAATGTGGTTAACACTGTTGCAAAAATATTTTTTTTGTACCAATATCAAGTCATTAAATAAGTTAAAGAGTACCGAGCACCTGAACAGTTTCGGAGGCTAGGTACCATGGTAATATTTTCTTAATAAGTCATAACAATTTCAGAAATATTAATGTTCATGTCTTGTTAGTCATCATTTATCTAACAACAATTTTATTATTATTATTTTATAAATGAACATTGACATTTGAAGAAATTGGTGCATTGTACTGAATGTTTAGTTCAATTATCCTTAAATTAGTGTTTTAAATTTTAACATATTAATGGATCACACCTGGCATTTTTTCGATAAATAACAAATTTGCTATTACATCTACATTAACAAAATTATTAATTTAAAAATTGAGCGAATAATTATAACGCCAAATATGTTATAGTATTTATAAAGTCAACATAAACCATAATTGAATTAAAAAAAAAAGAATCTTAATAAAAATACATATAAATTAGTTATGGCATAAAATTATTAACTACAAAAAATTACAAATCTCAAATAAAACCTTATTTAAGTACAAAGATTACGGTCTGTGGATATACAGGATGTAGGAAATACTTTTACAGATCTCGATTTATCTAAACATTTAAAAACACTTGGCAGGCGCGTGTTATACGAAAATTTTTAATCGATCTAAAACTGTACAAAATATATGACTAAATTGTTTTGATAGATGAATTGTTACAAACACAATAGTTAAGATGCAGAGGTATATATTTACAGAGTTATCGCTTCGACGGGAATGTAAACAATAATTTCACCATGTTAATGTAAATAAAACTTGTTCATTTCACTACCGCATGTTTTCGGTAATAATACTGTAAATACTTCACGACCCCCGAAATACTTAACAAAGATAAGGCAATCTGTTTTCATTAAGTACTTTTACAACCTTACAGGGTATTTATTTATAGCGTGTCTCACACGGATATTGCATTTTTTCGTCTTTAAAATTTTTTTTATCACTTAATTCTTGTATCGGATAGGTGGTACTACATCAATCAGGAGGAGCCGAACTCGTTCATCCACGTGAGGTACTTCTGTATGTCGCCCTTGGACACCGATTTGTTGCACTTAGCCAACGCCTCCAGGAAGTCCTGCCGCGTCACTGGCAAATCCAACTCCTCCTTAGCGAGCTGCTTTATCTGTTCAGGTTTAAGTCCCGCTATTTTTCTACGCATCGACATCATTGACGCGTCCCTGTAAACACAGATGCGCAATATAATAATAGATACAGAACTAAATGACAATAAAATAAACAAAAATCCTTCGATCAGAAAGAAAATATAAAACATGAACAGGACACTAACATTTATCTATTAGGCAGCTTGGAAGCTCATGTAGAATGTATTTAATGTATAAATTAAATTTTTGTAGATATTAAATTTTGTGGTAATATAAATGAAAAAGTACGCTTCGAAGTTCTGCTCGAAGTTTGTTGATGATTATATGGTAGAACATAAGCGCATCGGGGAAAAAAGCGTGGGCAGTTATTTGCCGGCACTCGTCCGCAAAGGGTTAAACTGTTACACGTCGTAAGATGAAATGTAATATTTTCAATACATTGTGCCATTTACTTGTAGTAAGCAATAAACTTATACAATTTACCCAAGTTATCCAAATCTTAATGGGTCACCACTTGAAGCATTTTACATTTGTAATAACCATGTCTGTGCTTTTTCTCCCTATTAACATTTAAATGCATGTGTTGGTTACAACAGCTCAACACAATACAACAGTACAACACAATACAACAGTCCATACTTACACTTTAAATGCCGCGAATTTGATGCGATGAATATCTTATTATTCCATAAGTAATATTTCATTGCATAAATATAGTAATTTATGCATTTAAACTATTGGTGCTTAACCTGTCACTATTACATTAACAACGTTAATTATGAACAATTGATGTAATATTATATTCTATATTGAATTCGATTATTTTACGAACTTCTGTTAATTTTCGTCTCTATATTTTATCAGTACCTTACTATACCGGTACACTCACCGGCAAACATTTGTGATGTCAGCGCCGGAGTAACCTTCGAGTTTCTTCGCGATCGCACGGAGGTCCACCTCTTGGTCCACTTTCACCTCGCGGAGGTTGATCTGAAGGAGCGCCTCGCGGCCCTCTTGCGTGGG
>DWQX01005255.1:0-13354 GCA_018245475.1 Pharmacophagus antenor
TAATTTTCTAGCCTATCGACTCACAGAATAAACTTTGAAATTAAAACCCCCTTTCTTCTCCTTGAAAGTGGTATTTCGAAATACTCTTCTTCGTAGTAGTATGTATTGATAATACATCACAAAGAACTTATTTTCTAAATTTCATGCCTCTGGACCGGCGGTTTAGGTTGTACGTTGATATGTACGTGTAAGTCAGTTAAAACTTTTTATGTATAGATTTATGTCGATTTGCCGATAATTCATAATAAGAAGATTTACTTCCCTTTCTATCAAGTTTTTCATTTTTTCTTTATCAATGTATGCTCGTTAACAAAGTATAATAGATTGCAAAACCGTTGGTCTTTCGGTCGGCCTCGGTCTAAAAAAGGGATGTTATAAATTTAAAGCGTCTTTCTGTGTTATATGTGTATGGACACGTCTGCATTGCAGTTTCCAAAGTACCGAACGATTTACCGGATCACAACCTTTTACATCATTACAAACACATTGCAACTTGCCGAGCGTTAACTTGTTATGACCTGTTACAGTATTTAGGAGACATAAACTTGTCCGAATAGTTGTAACTACGCAAACTTCAACAAAATCTTATAACACATTATATAACTATTCCTTATTTTATACATAGATTTAACCAAACACTAAATATTTGAAATAAAATAGTTCGTATAGATTGCAATTAAACAACTTCAATACCAAATGGAATACGTTCTGTACAATAAAACAAAGTAAATATATATTTAACGGAGCCTATCTATTCCCAAGCATCTCATGCAACCACGTTCTACCTGATAAACGCTGGCAATGCGTTAATATCCACCGAGATAACGCTACTGAATGTGCATATTCTCGCTGGTATTCCAAATGCAACTTGATTATTGATAACAATAAATTCTCGCTTCGAGTACAATTCCATTTTAATTAAAGGCAATTTAAAACCTTAAATATTTCCTCTGCTCTCTGTAAGTGGCTCTACTCGTAAGTATTGCATGTAACATAACAATATAAGTTAAAAAATTTAACCTTTTTCGTGGTAATGTCACATAATTTACCATAACTCAAATCCATTTTTGTAACAACATCTATCTCTTTTTTCGAATTCTTTTTTAAATTTCCCAAACATTTTTCACTTAAAAAAAATCTCAAAATATTTAAAAAAACACATCGTCACTCACGTATAAGCGGTTCTTTAAGCGGCCCTATGACCTTAAAAAGATTAAAAATATTTTTTATGTACTTGCCACGGATACATTCAATGTCTATGCCAAGATTCAAAATTTACGAGTTTGGAAGAAATATGTGAACACATATTTATGGAATTTATTGATTCAACTTTGACGGAACTCTGTGGCTCCATTCAATTTTTATTCCAGGTATATTTGCATATCATCTATATAATACAGTTGTTTGCGCATGAGGCTTGAATTTTTAATACATTTTGAAGAATATTGACAGTTGGCCTTCTCAAAAGGGATGCGACTGTAATAACGTAAAGGGATGAAACTAGATTGTTTTAGTGGAATACCATCGACAGTCGAGGCACGTCCCGCCCAGGCTGTCGCACCGACGGGCAGATATAGAGAGAAAAAAAATACCAGCGCAAGTTTCCCGAAAGTGAGGGAAGTCATTTATCAAGCCAACGCTAAGAACTCTCGACATCGAGAACTTTTGATACAGGACGCTCAGCGAAAAGACATTAATAATAAGGATATCATGATACCAGGAGTGTTTTTCGGATGTAGGCGTCGTGTTTTATCACTTAAGTGAGAAAACTTATCTCTTAGACGCTAAACTTTTGCTCGGTCATTGTTCACCGTGGATCTGCAAAAGTACGTTCGAAGTATTGTCATTCTAAGAATCATATTTTTATTGTACATTTACGAGTGCAACCTTTTTACCGCGAAAATCACAATACGCATTCATCGTTAAATAATTTCTACGGTATCGCTAGAAATAATTACGTTTCACATAAAAGTAAGACAACAATTAAAAAATACATACAAATTGTGTTTGAGACTAAAGAGTAAAGTAGGTTTATTTATTTTAAAGTAATATTTTTTTCCAAATAATGAACCCGACGCAAATAGGAGTAGGGCCCCCACATAGCGGACCGACGATCTAGTACTCTTGGAAGCTGCTAATTACGGGCAGCACGGAACTGGTTTTCGTGGAATTCCTTGGATGAAGCCTATATCTAGGAAAGGGCCGTTTATCGACAAATTTTGAAAATAGTAGCTAAAATAAACTCAAAATTACTTTTACGCCAGAGATCTAATTTTATAATTAAACTTTTACGGAACCTATTCAGTGAAAATGGTCATACATAAAAAAAAGGAACAAGAAAAGACTCGTCTCCATTTGTAAACAAGGAACGAACGAATAACGAAATAGTGAACGCTTTTGCCTTAGTTCACTTCCTTATTCGAGTAATTAGATCTAACATGTGACTATTAACGATTTTAAACTTGTCTGCCACTGTGACAATGAATACCAAGCGAGGGTAGTAAATAAAATCCTCGCGTCACGAAACGACGCAGAGCTACATCAGTCTGCCTCGCGACCGCGACCGATGCGACTCGCTCCGAAACGTAGAGGAATATTAGACGTACCTTGTGAATATTTGCGCGATATAGACTCGAAAATGTTTAAATTATAATGTGACTAATTAATTCACAAGCCGTACTTTGTATGATACAAGGAGCTTCATAACTTGTCAATGAATAATTCGTATTCACAAATTCTCTTACCGTCGATATTGCAGTTTTAAGTATTTATATTTTTGTTATATCATATCATATGTTCGCCATATCAGTCCATATATAGTGTACAGAGGATAACAAGCATCGCTTTATGTTATAGCTTACATATTTCAGTTGCTAATATTTTTTTAATTGTTTTTATTTATACTGAGACACAAATAAATAGACACATTAGTGCGCACTATATGTTTTTCGTAATACTTTCACCGATATTTCACATTCTTATTGCTTGAATTTCCAGAACATTCTAGTAAGCACCAAACTTCTAGTTAGACCGTAAACGATTTTACGTGTTGAACAAGGAAACCGAATTATCAACTTTAGCCGACATACCTCGTCTCACCTAATCTCACTAGAAACGGGTACAATGTTTTTGAGAATTCAACACTGCTTTAGATAATGTTAAAGTTGTTAGGTGTCAAGGCTCCCCATGATACCCAACAAGCTTTACTAAGCAAATCCTCTCAAGAATGAAATTCCTTCTTCCTAGGAATTCAATAAGATGCATCAATAAGAATTAGGGTGCTAGAAACCTAGGTACATCTACATTTTAAAATCGACATATAAAACTTTGTGAAATAACTACTCGAAATATGTAAGGAAGGTTCATGATTTCTTTTTTTTTAATAATAATATCGAAGCGACTAAAAATTAATAAGCTGTAATTTTCCATGCCTTATAAAACCTTTGTTACACATCAAGAGGAAAGAAATTTTATTAGACTCCATGGTGTATTTTTTACTTAATTATTTTGGTAACAAATTTTAGAGATAATGTAAAAATAAAATAAAGTACTAATAATTTGTACTTTTGATTATATTAAAATTGATTAATCAATGCCTATTTGTTTATATTGGTATTACCGACAAATTAATTTAAGCTCATTTGTTATTCATGAAACAACGCAACATTGGCTCCACTTCATAGTCCTTAAAGGACGCATTTTCTTTCTACAAGCCGATACGCGACGGCTCGATTAAGAAAACATTACATAATTGTGTGAGAGCGGCCGAGCGCGCAAGTGGCGCCCTGCGAGCAAACGTGTAACTATGTGGGGGCGATAGGGCGCGGGGGGCGTGTAACCAAGTGGGGCGGCTAGAGGCGCACCACTCTCACTAAACAGCCGGACGGTTCCTTCAGTCGTGCACTAACCATGATGAGGAGAGCACGTTGTCGCATCGCGACAAATGCCGACCACGCTCGTACGTACAACGCGACGTAAACATTGAACCGTTGAGTGAATAACGAACTAGTGTAATCCAATCGTATTTAGTGTGAAAAGTGACTATAAGTTTACAAAGATTATCGAAGACAAATGTTTTATAAAAATGTATCATTTGCTAACTCTTTCGTTAATGTTATTGAGTGTTAAAGCTACGTTACATTCAAGAGGAGCGGACAATTGTATATCCGCGAAAAGTGATAAACAGGCAACACTATGTCATGTACGTACCCTAGATTCTAGAGGCTCCTGCTTGGAATCAGCTGCTGATTATACAAAAGAACTCACCATAGAATGTAACCAACTGTTGTTTTTTGAAAGTTCTCTTGAAGCAAACTACTTTCAAAGATTTTCCAAACTTGCCGAACTTACTGTTCAAAACTGCAAACTTCTCAAGATACCAGGCAACGCATTCGAAGGATTACGTGAGTTGAAAAAGTTGTCGATCAGATCAAAAAACTACGATTGGAGCCCGAATAAGAACTTGGAACTTTCACTTGGTACTTTTAACGGTTTAAGAGAATTACAAATACTTGATCTGGGCAAAAATAATATAAAAACTGTACCCTCTGATGTTTTCTGTCCGCTGGAGAATTTACAGTTATTAAATTTAACTAGTAATAAAATTAAAAACATAGATCGTATTGGTTTTGGAAAAAGTTGCGGTACGGGATTAAGAAGTTTGGATTTAAGTTATAATGAATTGAAGTCATTAAGCGAGGAGAGTGAAATTATTGGATTGCGAAGACTTCAAGAGCTTAGACTTCAGCATAATAATATAACAGATATTTCAGGTGAAATATTTAATGGATTTATAGCATTGAGGATTTTAAATGTATCCTATAATTATATTCAATCTATACCCGATGGTACTTTTACTAACACAAAAGAGTTGAGAGAAATATATTTAAATAATAACCAGCTTTATGAACTGGCTAGAGGCGTTTTTCACCGATTAGAGCAGCTGCTTGTATTAGATTTATCGAATAATCAGATTTCAAGTGCACATATTGATGGCGGCACTTTTATTGGACTTATACGCTTAATTATCTTAAATCTATCTAATAATGCATTGACAAGGATAGATGGTAAAACCTTTAAGGATTTATTTTTTTTGCAAATATTAGATTTAAGAAACAACTCTATTGGTTATATAGAAGAGAATACTTTTCTTCCACTATATAATTTGCATACTTTAAATTTAGCGGAAAATCGCTTGCATACTATAGACGAGTTCCTTTTTAATGGATTGTTTGTTTTAAGCAAATTAAATTTAAATAATAATTTATTAATAAACATAGATCCTAAAGCATTTAAAAACTGTTCCGATTTAAAAGAATTAGATTTAAGTTCTAATCAACTTACTAGAGTCCCTTCCGCTGTTTTAGAATTGTCTTTGCTGAAGACACTTGATGTAGGAGAGAACTTAATCACAGAAATTAGAAATGGTTCATTTAAAAATTTAGATCAATTAACTGGGTTGAGGTTGATTGACAACCAAATTGGAAATTTAAGCGTGGGCATGTTTTGGGACTTGCCTAGTTTACAAGTTTTAAATTTAGCTAAAAATAAAATTCAATCAATTGAGAGAGCAGCATTTGAACGTAATAAACAATTAGAGGCGATAAGATTAGACGGTAATTTTATTTCTGATATAAATGGAGTGTTTTCAGCATTGATGAGTTTGCTTTGGCTTAATTTGTCAGAAAATCATTTAATTTGGTTTGATTATGCATTTGTTCCCGCTAACTTGAAATGGCTAGATGTACATGGAAATTTTATAGAACACTTGGGTAACTATTATAAACTACAAGATGAAATACGCATTAAAACTTTGGACGTTAGTCACAATCGCATAGCAGAATTATCTCCGTTAGCTATTCCCAATAGTGTGGAATTATTATTCATAAACAATAATCACATAAATAATATTCATGTGAACACTTTCATTGAGAAACGTAATCTTACTAGAGTTGACATTTACGCAAATGAGATATCTCATTTAGATATTAACAGTCTCCGCATACACCCTACTCCTTTAAATAAGTCATTACCCGAATTCTACATAGGGGGGAACCCGTTTGATTGTGACTGTTCGATGGAATGGTTGCCTATGATAAACAACATGACTGCAATGAGACAGTATCCCCGAATAATGGATCTGGAAAATGTCCTTTGTAAAATGACACATACTAGGGGTGTCGCACATATCCCACTTAGTAATTTAAAATCGACAGATTTTCTTTGCACTTATGAAACGCACTGTTTCACTTTATGCCATTGTTGTGATTACGTTGCCTGTGATTGCCAAATGACTTGTCCATATAACTGCTCCTGTTATCACGATCCAACGTGGCACACAAATGTTGTGGACTGTTCAAGTAAACAGGCAAATGAAATACCAGAAAAAATACCGATGGATGCAACGGAGGTCTACTTAGATGGAAATGACTTTAAGGAATTACAAAATTATGCGTTCATCGGAAGGAAAAATATGAGATCGCTTTATGTTAATTCAAGTAACGTCGAGATTCTACATAATAGGACGTTTGCTGGTCTGTCTTCTCTTGATATATTACATCTTGGACATAATAAGCTGAAATATTTAAACGGAAATGAATTTGAACACCTATCTCAAGTTAAGGAATTGTATTTGCAAGACAATTTCATAAGTTATATAGAAAATAATACATTTACCGCATTACATTTATTAGAAATTTTACGATTAGATGGGAATAGGTTAATAGATTTTTCTGTTTGGAGTTTAAATAGTAATCAAAATTTACAAACGATTGTACTGGGCAACAATATGTGGTCATGCAAATGCCGATACTTACAAAAATTTACAGCATTTTTATCTGAAAATTCTGCTATAATAAAAGATATTAAAGATTTATGGTGTTGGAATATGAACAATGGGTCACCACAGAAAAGAGAATTGAATCTTAATGGCACAATATGCAGCGACTATTATGCAGGAGATTCGGTTATAGATAAAATGTTTGTTTCTAATTACATGCCTATGCTTGTAACAACATTTACCGGATTCATGTTTATAATGTTGGTTACAATAACCATTTTCTTGTTCAGAGATTCAATTCGCATATGGCTTTACACGGCTTGCGGTATAAGATTATTACCTCTCACGGGAGCGTATGATGACAATGATAAATTATACGATGCTTATGTTTGCTACAGTCCAAAAGACGACGACTTCGTTATCCAAACGTTAGCTGCTGAATTGGAGAATGGAAATACGTCATATCACCTATGTTTACATTATAGAGATATACCGAGACAAAGAACAGCTTATATACAGTACACATTACCATTACCGGAAGCAGCGGAAGCGTCAAAGCGAATAATAATCGTCTTGACGAGAAATTTCATCGAAACAGAATGGTCCCGTTTTGAATTTCGCCAAGCACTACACGAATTGTTGAAACCAAGAATATGCTCGTTAATAATAATCGAAGATGCAGCTATTTTCCCGGATGTTTTATGTGATTCAGAGTTGAGGCCTTACTTAAAAACCGCTTCGAGAATAAGGTTGGGCCAGAATAAATTTTGGGCAAGCCTTCATTTTGCAATGCCGGATAAAAAACGAAAGTGCAAACAACCTGGTTTTAAAAACAATTTAAATTCTTACACTATGAGGAACGGTGTTCATGATGGGACCATGAGGTCTTTTTCCTTTACTGAAAAAACACGAGGACATATTAATGGGGCGTCTTCTAATTCGGAAATTTTAGAAGGTCGCTTGCAGCAAGCACAAACAAATTACGGGCTGAACGGTAGGCCCCCGTCGGATCATATTTATTCATCTATTGATTCCGATTATTCTTCTTTAGAAGTCAGTAATAATCCAAATCGGAGGCGAGATTTTAGGCACTGGCCACCACCTCCTCCTCTAATTGACACACAGCATACGGGTCAAGCTTATTTAGTCTAGTCCTTTACAAACAAGCTTTTCGTATAAGTTTCATTTAAAAAGTAATTGTTTAGACATCGCTTCTGTGTAAATTATATTTATCGCTGTTCGCGCTTACCAAATAATTAAAATTGTCATCTATTTTTGTATTTTCTAGCCATTTCAAACGGCATTTGTTTCATAATATCGTTGTAAATACATTCTATAAGACTGCTGTAGTATATGTGAATTTGTATATAATTTGTAAATAAATGTCCATATGAGTCACAAGTATACCTATTTATATACTTTAATAAAGCCATTGTGATAATTTTTGCATAAAAACTTTCTTTTATTTAATGACTTTACCATACACATAAGTAAAGTTTTTTTTAAGTTGGGCCTAGAAATGGTAAATATTGTTAATGAGATTTTCTTAGTTTGATATGATCAGAATTTGTACTAAGATAATGTAAAAGTTTCCAGTTTCTTAAGTTTTCTGGATGATACGAAATAAAGCTAAGCAATTTTGTGATATAGCATGCTCTAAAAATAGTAATACTATCAACTGTCAAAATATATTTCCCTATCAAATATTTAAGATGTAACAAAACATATAGATAAAGGTTAATGTTACTATTAAAACTAGCTTAATATTTGCAGAGACATATAAGTTAGACAGTAATAAATCAAACAATATAAACATTTATTAAATAAAAAAAACACGTAAATAACAAAAAGAAAATTATTTATTTTTAATTATTTATCAACCATGCATCGCAATTTTTTTTAATCAAAATAATACTTATATTTAATCGCAAATAATGTTTTAAAACAAATAATCTTGATAATAAAATTTGTATGTAGTATGTCACTATTCAAATATTTTAGAGAGGATTCATTATATAGACTATCCGAACTTTTTTCATTTAAGCGAGCGTAAACTACATTCTTTAGGCCAATTCTCGAAAGAAAAAAAAAGGCTCGGGCGATAATAAAAAGCCCAAATATTAGACAGTGATAACGAGCTTTACGGCCGTAAGATGGAAGATGGGAATAATTTTATGGCGTAAAAATGGGTCATATCGTAGAGGGAATGCTTTTTTATTTGTCCGATGTCAACCTCCTTTGTTTGAATTTAGAGACTTTCACTTCGCGGCCTTACCTGGAAAGCTAGCTGTATAATAAATTACGTTAAATATGGACTGCGTCTCATTTAACTTTATATTCACTTGCTTTAAATATGCTTCAGTGAAACGGAATTCTCGCTCTTATTCATGGTCACAGTCAAAATAACTTGACCCACGGATCTAATAGGAGATTTCTATTATGTTACATTCTTTTGTTTATTCTTTACATTGTCGGGATGAGACGTTGCAAGTTCTTCTGGTTATTGATTTTGACTTCCGGTTAAAGTTTAAAGTTCGTGCAAGCTGTCTACACTAATATGTTTCAGTCCTCTATCCATTACTTCAGAATGTAACACTCATTTTTGATACCTACGTAGTGAAATTTTTAGATTGATTCCATTTTTGATCCTTTAGAGGTACATCGTAGAAACAATAATAGTCATCTTTAAATATTTCATTAGTCATATTTATTAAATCTAATGAATAATATTCCATTTCAAAAAGTTTTCTTTTTAAATTTAAGATACAATTTATCGAACCCATTTTTTATTAATATTTCCAATGAATTACGCAAAAACAAGCACTGTATTTATAAAAGCACATCAATTCAAGACATTCTATGTAAAGACAGGTTATGAAGAATGTTTCTTGAAAATAGGATTTTTTGCTATTGTTATCCTCGAAAATGTTCTTTATTAACTTACAAACCTCAACGAAATTTAGAAGCTGAGTTTAATTTAATCTCGTAACAACAGCCCGTGCTTGTTAAAATGGTAAATGATGAAACTTCACACTCTGCTTACACAAACCGCAAATACATAAATAATTTATTTAATAAAGACTTAAAGTTTGAAATTTTCGTAGTAGTTATCTCAGTTACATTACAGCACTGTGAATCTTTGAAATAATTATGTACAAGAAGAAGATTTTGCATGCGTATAATATAATAAGTTTTTACAATAACCTTCTTATCGACAATTATGAGGTCAGTTCGCCTTACATGTGATCTCATCAAGGTGTAATGAACCGTTTCTCAAACTTTTTTTTATTATGTCCCATAAAAATCTTTTTAAAATTGTCATGTTGCCCGACATTCATATGCGTAAAGGAAATTGATGTTTAATGATAATTGATTAAAAAAAATACATCATGAAATAGATTTTAAGTATCTTTTTCTGTTTTTTTTTTTTTTAATTAAATTGCCTTACTCAACATTTGAATACTCTCAAGCGAGTCGTGAGCATTATGTAAAGTTATAAGCAAGATTTAGTTCATGTCTGAAAAAAAAGCTTCTGACCAATATTTTGATTCGCCTAAACCAAGGTGTGGTATTCATTAACATATTATTTATTACTCCGGTAATTCCTTCAGGTACACCGCCCTTCAAACCATACTAGTATTCGTTGAAAAAAACTTTTCTTAAGTCCTCTCCCTTAACTTAGTAATGTAATTGTAAACATCGAGATATAAAATATATTTGTTAGGGGTCAGCGTATGACTAATCAATAGGTGAAAGACGTAAGTCTCAACACATCATATGTATTGATATAAAATTCATAATCCCGACAGACTGTTTTACTCATATTTATCAATGCATGGACTAATGTGCTGGTCCTAGAGATGTGAATATCCTTTAGGATGTGTAAGTATCCACTAAGAAGGGTCTTCGAAACTGTACCACTGAGGGGGAAAAATTGAATTCCTCAAATTTTAATGGAACTTTTTATTTTCTTAATCGAAGGACTCGAAATCTAGTATAGTTACTGGGGAGTGGTTAGTCTTAGTAAATAATGAAAAAATTACCACAATCCGCGAAGTGGGCGCGTGAAAGCTAGTTGTATATAAAAATCTGGTCCCAAATTAAAACATAAGTGTTACCAATTTTGCCAAACTAAATCATTAATGAAACTTATTTTCCCTAATTATCCATGATCTAAAATTTTCCGGTAGTTCGCCTTTAATTACAATGGCAATATTCCTTTTCCTTTGGCAGCAACTACCTATTATTTTCATTCACGGTTTGTTAAACAACTTAAATGCGATATTTAAACATCTAATATTCATTCTGCAAAATATCATTTGGCCGGGCGAACAGTTTGCTACTAACGTGTGTGCATTATAGACGATTTTAAAACTTGTGTCGTGGTTACTATGCACATTTTTACTTGTACGCATTTCTGTGCTCATTTCAACTTAAGATATCGAACGCCTGAAATCGTTTGATTTTTTTTTTTAATAATATAACCACGATCACATCTGATGATAAGTAGAGATTACAAACTTACACTATTGGACATACGTATGCGAGATTTTTTTTTAATAATTTAATATAAAAACTTTACTTATCTTAAAACTCCCAAGTATAATATCTACACGGAAACATTGAGGTCGGTGGACTGGTCAAAGCGTTCTCTGTTATAATGATATTTACAAATCATACTTATTCCTTCAAACACCATGCAACAGAATTGAATCTTAATTTTTTTTTAAATATAAACGCACCACTTATATATATCAGCTAGATTATTATTGTCATAGTCACTTTAAGACATCAATATTTTCAAAAATGAATACGCGTAAAAATATAGTGTGGAGTTACCTTTTTACCTACAATCGGCTAACACTTTAACATATAATAATAAGTTATAATAAGGCCTAAAATGGTGAAATGGGCTTGCCCTATAATGCTCTGGACCAATGCTAAGGATAAGCTTTGTAAAGTAAACAAAAATTAAACGAGAAATTAAAAAGAATGTTTATTGAGGATCAGAAACAGTTTGGAAATAACAAAAATGTTCACAGATGATAAAACTATAAAAGAAAGAATAATAGATAAATGCACGTGAGAAATGTGTGTACGAAAGAGCGTGTGAGAGTGAACCTGAAAAACTAATTTAATTGTTAAAATAGGTCCTTGATCATCCATATCAGACGAAGGAGATTATTAAGAGACTAATGCTATTAATGATATAAATTGACAGTAATTGTGACAAAACTGTATTGTCACCATTACTAGCACTTGACTGCCTCCGTAGCGCAGTAGTTTACCCACTTGCCTTGTGACGCGGAGGTCTCGAGTTCGATTCCCGGGCCGCAGAAGCAATGTAGTTTGGATAGTGGTTGGGTTTTTCGAACTCGCCAAGCTAGATACCACCCTCAATGTTCATCTGCCGCCATAACAAAATTGCCGCAATCCAGTAGTCATACGGTAGTCATACATACGAAAGCCAGAAGTATTCTGGGCAAACACGCTTCACTATCTACGACCTTATTGTCACTAGACTTCAGGTGAAAAAGATACAAGTGTTAGCCTATAACTGATTTATAAAATGTCAGAGTGTAGCTAGGCAGATCAGTTAAAAAATCCCACCATCATCCCTACTAAAAGATGCTAAAGCTCCGTAATCGAATGTGGACCTCTTTATTACAAGTCAAGTCGATTAGCTGATGCACCACCGAAGCGGTTACTCTAGTCCTTTAGTGTTTACGACCTGTGACAAAGGAATAATAGTTCTTGTATAAATGACCTTTTTATATAAATGATTTTTACCTACATTAGTAGGGTAGCCTTGAAGATTCGTACGTGTAACGACATTCTCCCAGACTAACCTATATGTACATTAATTAAATTATAATAGACGATTACCTTTACGCTATTACTTATATATTTTTTTCGTTTTATGTTCATATATTATTAATCACATTTATTTCGAACGAAACGATGTGAAAAAAAAAACAGATTTTAATCACCTAAATAAAAAGCAACGAAATAAATGAGCGTAATATTATTGTAAATAATAAACAAAAAGAAATATGTCTCCTAATAGAGAAGGTAGGTATTAAATATTTCACCCATGTATAAGATTTTACTAGATTATCAAGGGACATTCACCAGCGTTCAACTATTATCCTAACCCTATAGGGAGCTTCTAAGGTCTGTGGAATGATTTGGTTTCGACCCAACTTTTGTTTTAACTGCTTCCATGCCTCAGTGGTTTACCGCTTGCCTTGTGACGCAGATGTCCCGGGTTCCATTCCCAGGTCACGTGGACAGTGGTGACGGTTGTATGGGTTTTTCGAATCCGCCTGAATGGCTACCGCCTTTGTTGTCAGTGCGTCGCTATAATAGCATTACTGTGTTCCGACAGTCAAACATGTGAAAGTCAGAAATATTACAGACAAACACACAAATAAAATAAAAAAAGGATTTTAAATGTTTATACATTCAGTGTGTATTTCTTATAATTAATATAAGATCAACCGTTTGAGTATAATCAATGGTTACATAATTTCCAAATTTTAATAAAAAAAAATATAATTATAATTAAATATATAT
>DWQX01005256.1:0-13352 GCA_018245475.1 Pharmacophagus antenor
CCCTAAAATGATAGAATCGCCCCCCTTGTGAAACACTGCCGTGGACTGTCAAATGCGTTCACCGATAATATTCTACTTCTCACGTACACGACTACCGGAATACAACGATGTTAAGGCGACAGATTGACATTGAGTGTTGAACCCAGGACCTAACCTCCTCTGCACAGCGAATGCAGGCATGATGCACAGGTGAAACAAAATTGTTATTAAATTTGAAGGCATATCGTTTAACGTCTAATAAACTCGAACGGTTTACCGATTTGGTCATATCTAGGATCCTTAGGGATTCCACGGTGACGTGTCAAAGTTCCCGAGAAACGGCCTCGCTAGTTACCACCCTCGAAATATCAAATCTACCACAACAGCTGTATTGTCGTATTCCGGCTGACAAACGTGCATACACGAGCGCTGTGAGAGAGTTTACTATTAAATGGGTAACTAATGTGTGTATTCTACTACATAATTAGATAATAAGAAACACCATTCATCAGAAATATTAAAATGAAATGACTAGCTCGATAATTGAACAAATAAAAGTGTGAATAAATAAAAAAAAACTATAGTAATTCATACTTGTCCATTTATAAATACTAATATTATATTAATAAAATAGATCAAAATTAAAATATCAAAACCTATATCATAATTTGTATTTTTTTTTATTATCTGCTATTAAAGAGACACCACGTATGACTGCCTAGTCGTTCCTTAATCTACTATTATAAACCGCTTATTTCTAAATATAAAAAAAGGTGCAGTAAGTCTGAAGCAACTCTTAGCTCGTTCGCTCCGTAGAGATGAAAGTATTTTAAGTACGCTCTAAATTAGCTTATCTTTAGCTTAACTCAATCTCAAAATGTTATTTTCAACGACGTTTGTGTTTTTCAACGACTTCAAGACTTTTAGCTCAACTAATAATTAGTAATTAAGCTTTTTGACGATGCATTCAATTTAAAAAGTTATTACTAACGGCTACTTGCTAGAATTGTGCAAAATTAGCCTATATTTTAATATTACTTATGTTCAAATTGATCAAAATCGGTTTAGTAAATTTATTGATATATGTATAAATAACTTATTATTAATACGCTTATATAAGGTAACATTCAATGTCAACATGATAACAAAACTGAAAATTATTTATGTTAACACATTATCGACCAGTGACGAAAAAGAAATTCTCTCATCTTGTTGTGTTTTTCTCGATAAGCTCTTTACCATTTTTTTTTTCATTTAAAAATGAATTTGTAGAGTTTAAGAACTGAATGATCGTCTGAAAGTTTGTCTCTCAACAGGCATCAGCTACAAAAGCCAGAAAGGCTAAATGCGGGCGGGCGGCGTCGACGAAAAGCCCAAAAAATCGGCTGCCGGTCGATAAAGTGTTAACTTTCACTTCGACTATTCTAGTGGCGCAGTCTCTTTCGGCTAATAACGTAAAATAACCGGATTCTATTTTCCAGCAAGGAAAGTATTGAAGTCTAGACAGTGGTGGAGCCTGGGCAGCTATCATACAATCCCAATAAGCCGTCATAACCGCATTACTGTGTTCCGGCAGTCACACATGTGTGAGCTAGAAGTATTCTGGCCGATTACGCTTCACCATCTAATGTCTCATTGTCGTATATTCAGGTGGACTTGAGTTCGAGTCAACAGCCCATAATCAAATAAAAAAAAAACTACAATAATATGTCTGTACATGAATATGGTCACCTAGACAGGAAACATAATCGACGCTACTACTGGCGCAACGCCGCTGTCATACGACCTTTGTGCCAAAAGGAAAATGTGGTGGCATATTAAAATCGACGTGATTCGTGCCTAGGTTGAAACCTGCTGATATCAACTTCCTACTGACCTTTCGATTACTATCACAGAATCGTAATTAATTTAATGAATAGAATAATCCTATTGTTTAAATATCACTTCCCCACAACGTAACTGTTTTGCATCTATTCATTATATAATTGGTTAATTGATCGTAGTATCTTAATACACAATATGATTATTTTTAATTGGTCCATTAGTTAGCTTATACAAGGCCTTTAGTGCTATATAAGTGACCTCGGAAAAGACCCCGAGTAGAGAATATCGAAAGAGTTTAATAGGGTTAAATTCTCCCATTTTATTTGATTAATAATTTTTTTTCAAATACCTAAAAAAGCGTCCCTTTATGTTATAGCATCGAAGCAAAACTTCTTTGTGCGGACGATCGTCTGTTTCTAATGAAGTTATATGTTATTAGTGGTCCTATACGATTTTTGATAAATATAGCTGTAACAGATACTTGTAATATCAAATGTCGTTATGTGGAAAGTCCCCATGGATGTCCACAGTGACTTTGCGCTGTCAGCGTCTAGTGGATTTCTGTTATCTCTAACGGATCCAAGGTACGTCTTGTGAAAGGCCTTTAAGATTTTGACATACAGTTCGATGCATATATGTAGCTACGATTCAATTAGCTAGTGAAATTACCACTCCATATTTCCATATTAGTAGCTTTTCGAAAATGCTTTACTGTTCATGATTCAGAAGAAACATCTACTCTGGGTAGGTATGCTTTGCTTTATGCAGTACTACTAAAGCCTTCACGTATTTGCACTTCGATATTTTCTCGATATCTTAACACATTGTGGACCGGAAAGAAATTTGTAAGACTTACGCCTGGGGTCGGACGTTTTTGGGCAAACTGTCGTTCTCAAATCATCATAACTTTGTTTTTTATAAAGCAATATTCGAGAAACATTCAGAAATTGTATAGTAGTATGCATTTTATTGAAGAAAATATTTTTATTTAATAATTATAATAACTTTTTTTCACTGAAATAATTAACCTGTACGAAATATTTAGTAATTGTGAAATTGGATGCATTCTAGATATTATTAACAAATTGTCTATTGATGTAAATAGTTAAATACATAAACTAGGATACAATGTATCAAAATAGGCGACTAAGAGTATCTTAAAACACCGTTTAGAAAATCCGTGCAATTACGTGATCGATCCGTAACAGAGAAGCGAAACACGGGAAAACTAGTGAGCGGTCCTCGATGTGTTAATAAGCCATTTCACCGCTGTAATTTATATACAGGTTAGTAGTATCTTATTTTTCACGATCCACATTGTTAGCGATGAGGACATTTTATTTTGCTTTCTTTTATCGATTAACAACTAACACTTGACCTCGGACTTACCGAATAAATAGAGAAAATCAAGATCTTAACCTATATAAATACTTACGTTTCTATAAACTACTTTATTATAAATGATTAGATATACTTAATTTCTACTCTAGTAGCTTTTCATCGAAATGCTTATCATATCCGTCATCCCTTTATAGGTCCTTACAGGTTAAGTGTTAAAAAAAATTACTTTGTACATATATTCTATTTTAGAACGGGTAACGGTGAATTAAAAACTATATTAGAAATTTTTAATGTAACACAGTCTCTATGGGGTAGTTCGACGCCGTCATAAATTTTTCTCGGTAGACACGATTTCGCAATAAAATTGTCGGAATAAACCATATTGTCCCGTACTTTGCATAATTTCCATCGGCACTAGAAATAAAATTATATTCTATCTACCCCTACTAATTCATAATTCAATCTAGCGAACACGATTTGAAATATTTATGAGGTAAGGTGGCAAATTGATCAAATCATTTAATGTGATTAGTGCATTCTAAATTTGAAATTTTTTAATAAGCCAACTTTCATACAGAGTAAAAATTATATTCTATTTACCACTACTAATTCATAATTCGATTCAACAATCACGATTTAAAATATTTACGAGATAAGGTGGCAAATTGGCTAACTCATTTAACGTGATTAACGCATTCTAAATTTTGAATTTGGAAATTTTTAAATGAGCCAACTTTTATACGAAGTAAAAGAATATTAAATTATGATATTATTTTCAGCCAGTACACAAAATCTTAGTCCTAATTAAATTCGTCGTCAAGGTCAACAGATCAATGGTCTGGTATGGGTAAGAAACGTAAAGTCGCAAGTATTTCAACAAAGTTTTCATTCGATAGTTATTGTGTGCTATATCACAAAAGCTATAACCGAGCTTGTAGAATTTATTACGGACATGTCCGCACCCAGTTTTGTGTAACAAACAGTGTTTTCTTTTTACTGTACAACAAATCAGATTATTACTATTTAAGCCATAAAGTTTATCTTTTAACCGGTTCCGTTAGCTTTTAGTTTAGAAAATAATTTCACATTTAAGCACGCTGAGAGCTTTGTTTAGATTGTTACTTAAGCATAATCCACATGAACATTAATGGATTTAATCTCCGACTTCCGCGACGGTCATGCGGAATAAAAACGCAAAACATTTTAACAATAATCTCGCTTGTTATATTAGATTTTGTATAAGAGTTTAAATGTCTTATAACACGTGCATTACCGCATTCGAAGGTCAAGGAGGTGAAAGGGAACGTATATATAAAAACAATATCTAAACCGTTCCACGATAAATATTTTTATTTTATTCTCGAACATAGCTCCGTTAGGTATTAATAACTATAAATTAATATAGTTTTAGATGATAATAACTTAATAATCGATTTTTAATTATGTTATTATAATCGATATATTATAATTCATGTAACTGTTAACAAATATTTATTATTATTAAGTTAATATTAATCTAATACAACATTGTAAGCGATTGAATATAAATTGCAAATTACCTGAATCACGATGTACAGTCAACGAAATAATAAACAATGTAAACACGCGCACATTATAGTCTCAGCGCAGATGCGAAAACGGCACAACTTGTGCGAGTGTCGGTACATTAACGAATGAACTGACCTGGCCAAATAAATACGGCCATGCTCGCGAGTTGATCGCACCTTTTGCCGTTCGAGATTAAACTCGAATAATGCAATTTAAATTTTATCACGGTGAAGCGTAAAACACAAATTACTACGCGCCGCGATGTTTCGTCGACGCACCTAAGTATGAGATAGGACGTCCATCATCAGACGACAAATCCGACAACGATTCCGACCCAACAACTGAGAAGTCGATTGTCGCACGAACGAGATATTGACGTGACGTCACGTTCCTACAGTCGATTTAGAATTTAAAAACAATAAAAAAAAAATAACCAAAATGAGAGCAGTTGTAACATTGAGGCAATAAAGATGTCTTTGAGGCGATACTATTGTGTATTCGTATTTCATAACAATCTCTTCATAGTACAGCACTGTTCAAGAATAGTGGGAGGTTGTAAAAAAAATATTCTCAGACTTATGTTAATTGCACGTATAAACAGGATCGTCACATATTATAAACAATGAGTAAAATAAATAATTTAAAACGTTAAGCGGCAATAGTGTCGAGTTGAGTAATAAAACTGTGCGAAAAGACGAAACACGGTGTGGCAACAATAAAATTTAGAAATAAATTTGCGAGACATCGTAAGTCATTATAAAAATCTAAAGATTACAAAAATGTTCGCTTTAATAACACAGAAGAACTATATCCCGAAATACAACAAATTGTCATGCTATCTTCTGCCGTTTGCCAACTTACAAAAATCTGTTTGCCGCAGTGGATTAGCGCTTGCTTTCTGTCACGGTCGTTCCGTGTTCGTATCCCGGGCCACAAAAGTGGTGGAGTTTGGACGGCGGAAGGGTTTCATCGAGTCTTCCAGCATAAGTCTTACTTTGTTCCGGCAAGACATTAATACCACCTAGAGCAAACAATCATTTAACATCATCCGAAATTGTGGTCGTGTAATTGCTTATAAAAGCATGGCCCTTTCTTAGTAACTATGCTTGTTTAAGAGAATAGGCCTCAAGTAGACTTTATGACAGCTGAAAGCAATAACATGGAGTTATTATGACATAAAATAAATCGTTACGCATAGTCGAGACAATAATGGGTATCTTTGTAACGACCCTATATCTACGTGGGAATTTGGAATACGAAATATAATATGCCATTATGACAGTTATGAGGACCAATGGGGCGCTGTTAATTCGGTGTTGTCCAACACCGGTTTGAGCAAGTTATTTATATCCAGATCCGTGGTGCACTTACTTATAAAGCTTCTTTTCCGGGGTCACATGACTGTTAACGTTTGGATGATAGTAAGAGTTTCAGAGGCTAGTTTCTACTCTAATATTAGCTGTGACATTATCAGTTTAGATAATGTCACAGCAATATAGATATTACTCAACCTTTTTTATGTAGGCCATAAACACTAAAGGTAATGGTAAACAATTTCTAACGTTTTTGAAATTTTTAAAAGTTGAATGAAACAATTATTACCTAATTTTTCCGTGTACATTTTTATAATAATTATTAGTCTGGATGGTCAAAGGGATCTGCTATCCGGTCTGGCTAACTACCGCCCTCAATGTCAACACGTCGAACATGCTATATATATACCAACCATCTACGGTCTCATTTTCAATTTAACATCAGGTGAAATCGAGGTCAAGTGTTAGCTCATAACCTATAAAAAAATGTGATTAGACAGCTCACAGTTTTTCTAATGAGTGAAAAATTCTTAAAGGCTAAAAAGTAATACCTTCCGATAGTCCAATGTACCATAACAACATTATTACAATGCGATAGAGTACCACATACGTTCTCTAATATTTAATATTCCATTAACTCTACCATAGTTGAGGTCACGCAGTTTTATTTCCTCGACACAAATCATAAACAATCCATTTAAATTCATTAAAATACTTATTTAAATTTAACGTCAATTTTACCTTTTTAGGTATTTTTTTATGGCAGTCGTATTATACATTTTTCTTAATAAAAATTATTCATAATTTTTATGAATAACACGTAAATTTACAATGCGGTAATGGTCCTCGCATACATTTTACGGCGCCATTTTGATGTTTAGGTTTTCATAAAATGTCGGGGAACGAGTTAGCGGAGAACGATTGTAAAGATCCGAAATGTTAGCTCGCTAATTAATAACAGACCTTTCGAATCAGAACCAGGTAATGGGGTTTTATCACACTTACGATACAGTGATTTTTGCAAAATTTAAAAAAAAATCACCTAATCTAATAATTGTATATTTTTTAAATGATTATGTAGACATTATATTTCTGATGAGAAGCTAAATTTTGATGTTGTGGTAAATTGTACATCTTGTGGAAATATGCAAGTATTATGTTTTTTACTAAATCAAACCTTAAATTCTTCTCTTGACATATCTGACATAAACTTGACCTTAGTATTAGGAGAACATAGCAACGCTGTTATTAATGCAAGTTGACATTTAGGGCTGTAGCTACTCAAGTGGGTCCTAAAAACTCTGTCACTATACAGACTCCACTCATGTGGCCTTGAATTATAATCCGAGATCTCCGTGTATTATGATTGAAAGCGGCGAAGCACTGCACCATTGAATCGGACAAATTAAATACTTTGTTAGCAATATATCCATTGGCCGATCGGCATATTTTTTTCGTTTCTAATATCAGTGTATTTTATTTTTTTAGGTAGAGTTGGCAAACGAGCGGGCGAATCACGTGTTCGCCGTTCGACGGCATTAATTTCAAAATTATAACAATTTGTAACTTTTTACCATTAATTAAAATCTTCAGATGCAAATCGCCGAGTTTTCAATTTAAATAATTTACGTTTCTTGATACATTGTTACGGTTTTATTAAAAATGTTTTATAATATATACTTCCTTTTACTAATTGCCTTATCTTGACTTTTTTTAATAGGAAGAGTAGGCAAACGAGCGAGTGGTTCACTTAATGGAGAGTGATCACCGTCGCCCGTGGACAGCCGCAACACTCGGGGAGTCGCTACCGTGCTGCCGACCCTTAAAGAAGGAGTACGGCTCTTTGTTCGAAGGCCCGTAAGTCGTATCGGCCCGGAGATACCGCTGGCGACAACTGGCTCGACAGGGTGGTCGTGCGTGGTAAAAGATTGTGCTTAAAGCGCACGATGGAAGATTGCCAATCGTCCAAACGGTGATGGAACTTGGTATTATGTCGAGTACCGGCGAAAATAATGAAATCATCAAAGTGGTCGCAGCAAACTTATGGAAGTTTGCTGCGATCGATAGCGTTGAGGCAACGATTGAGCCAACTAATCAGGATGTAAATCATCAGCAGTAAAATATTAAGCGACGTGAACTCACGTCGTCGGCCGCGAGCGTGTTATCCATTCAATTAAAAAAACAAATAAATAAATAAAAATAAAACTGTCCAGTATTTCTACAATGTTGTCTTATGTAAATAACAACTTAAATACGTCATCATAACAGTAAATAACATTAAATTTATATATTTTTAAAAATGTTTCCATTAGACAATAGAGATCTCTCTGTAGACAAATCATTGCAGTGAATATATGCATTATGCTAATGGTTTTTCACTCCGTCGAACACTGAAACCTTTGCCATCTATAAATGTGTTTTAATGTACCTGTCACATCGCATTACGGTTTACTGGAAAAGTCTGCGTTAACGTTTCAATGTGTTTATAAATGACTAGATAAAGATTTACGTGGAACGATATTGAATGGTGGTGTAATATGCAGTGAATAAAAAAAAATAAAATATCATCAGTGAGAAATCATTCGTGACGCAGTGGTTTAGACGGTTTTCTTGTAGCGCAGATATCCCGAATTCAATTCCCGGCCCACAGGAGTAATAGAGTCTGGCCACTCTCAATGTCAATCTGCCGCCATAACAGCATTGCTGCGTTCCGGCAGTTATACAAGTGAGAGCCCGGTGTAGTCTCGGCGAACACGCTTGACCATGTACGACCTCTTTGTCACTTAAAATCAGGTGAAATCGAGGCGAAATATTAATCTATAATCAATAAAAAAAAATCCAACTACCAACGTCATGCATGTCGTGTATTTTTTCGGACTATGGGCTAACACTACCTAATGGACCTAATGAATGGTCAAACGTGCCCGCGCATTGCTAATGGACAGATCTGACCATAAGAAAATATTTATCAAAATCTGCAAGTATTCCGTGATAATTATAACCTCTGTGACCTCAATTCCACCTTGGCCATGAGCGCTGTAAATCATTGGAAAATACTGTATTTAAATAAGGCCGATAAAAAAGGGTAAAATTTAGATTTATTAAATATGTGATAATTAAATAATGCACATTACAGAGGCAAAATTCGGTGATCGTGTTAGCCTTTCAATGATTGGAATGATTTATGTAAATTAAATCTGCATTTTCATCAAATCGCCTTTCAACACACTTATCAAACCTTTTTAATTCAACGATTATTCAATCAAACCTCTTTTGATAAAACTCTAACCAGAAAATAAATTAAAATTATGAATGTATAGAATTCCAATTTCGAACACAAGCCACGCAAATTTTGTCGGCCAATGATCTTGACGTAATTTATGTTAATATAATCTTATTTCGAACAAAAGTATATTTCTTTCGCATTATTTTACGCGTTTTAAACTTATTATTGGACAAATTGATTTTGTATTGAGGAATTGTGACGGTTGTACATTGACTTTTAGTTGTGTAAGTGTAATATTAGTATTTTTTTTTTTATACGGAAATATCGCTTAATATTTGCATGTGTTCTTAAGAGTTCAAGCATGTTCGACTATAAATTATTTTCCTATCCAATTTTAGTGATACAACCTTTTTACAGTACGAAAAAACATCGCCGTAAATAACCTCCGCCTGGGTTGACTGGTAGAGAATGCCCAAAGGCATTAAGTCCGCAAATGTTACACTAAATTGTGTGAAACACAGTTTTTAAATAAATAAACAAACCTCTAGCTATGAAATAATCCTTCTTAAAAATGCTGCTGCTGGATTCGGTGAAGTTTGCGCTGTTAGTATTTTTGACGACTGTTACAGCTTCATCGAAACTGGCCCACGGATCCGGTGATCCGTGAGCCCTCCACTACATTACCCTGGCCAGAGAAGCTGGCTTAGCCCGACTGTCAAGCGGCGAGCTACGTAATAGTCGAATTTGGGGCGCGGGCCCTGACCGCGACTATCGTTCGCCTGCGACGCAACACGTGGGCGAGAAGCGCCCGGTATTCTGGTGTATCTAGTGTACGCGTTGTGCGAGTTTTGTTTCGATCTTAAAAATGTGAAAAAAAATTTTTTTTTTTTATCGACATTTCGCTAACACATGACCTAAATTTCGATTGATATTAAGTGGCAATGAGGATGTTGACCGCAAAGCGTTTTCACTCAAAATATTCCGACTTTCCCACACGTACGACAAAATACATCGACTCTATTGTTGCGATAGGTTGATAATGAGGGTGGTAGAGTTTCGAAAAACCACCATCCAGTCTCCAGTCTTCGCTACTCATTGGACTGTATATTGATGTATTCATATTACTCCGATTTCAGCTATAAATTATTTTTCTGTACAATTATGATAAAGCAAACATTTAATAATATGAAAGTTCTCGGAACCTAATCACATACTGTTCCATGAAAAATGTCGAAAAGAGTAACGCTAGCGTTGTACACAGCAAAATTTCGTTTCACAAATAGAAGTTACCGGTATCAATATTACTCTGAATTCGACAACTATAAATACACTCATTGCTAGACATCAGCATCGACAAAGCTACAAGAATTTCACACGTAAATGAAGAAAATTCACCGATATTGCTTAGTTTCATAGCTCATTTGGAAAGTTATAGAAAAATGCTAATAAAATATTGACATTAAGTTATTATCCTATGTAATGTATGGTCTTTTTTATCTTATTTATTTCACTTTTTCTCCTTATTATTTTTACTTTCTATAAATTCCTGTATCTCGTCAACACTACATCATTTCTAGATTTCTAATTTGGGTGCGCTTTATTTGTATTTATATATTTATGTATATGTTTACATATGCCGTAAAAATAGCTGTGCTAAATGATTAAATTAATTAATGAATACCTTATAGTACATTAAAACAATTACATGTAAGGGCTATGAGATAAAATTGTACAAAGGCGGACTTACCACTATAAGTGTTTTCTTCCAGCCAACCTTTGGGTGGTAGTGGAAAATGTAGATATAGTTAAAGTAAGGAGAGACAATAATTGCATATTTAATACATGTAAAACTTAATACAAGTAATACTAATAGTATAGTTAAATATATATGTATGCACTTTATAAATAAATATATAATAAATGGGCTAAAATAAAGAGAAAACAAAATTATATATTTCAAGCTAACGGTAGCTCGTAGACTACATCAGAAGTTTTAACAAGTACGAGTGACATGTCTTTAGTACATATTTTTTAACCCAAACAAACAAAAGACGACGCCTCACCTCTATTTTTGGAAACTTGAATTTGTATACAGGCCTCCAATTTCATCGTAGACAAGCTCAGTAATACCCTCTTGATATTCAAGAAGAATTATTAAAGACAAAATTAAATCATAGAGAAATTTCAAAAATAATTTTATATTAGTCCAGACTAATATTTTTGAGCAGTGGTCGTCAAACTCTTCGATTTCACGGATGGATAAGTACATAATTTAAATTCCGCGGATCGCTAATACTGTATTTTGAGTGTTGAATATATTTATCGCAATGAAATTGGTCTAAGAGAAATGACAATATAAGCACAGTGTTTATAACTTTTCACCTATCGTTATGAATTGTTGTTTCAACGCATCATAAAACAAAACGTGATGAGTTAGTATATCTCACATTTTTCGGCCGACCACCGAAATTTTAACGGGAACAACCACTTCGAGGATGGTTAAGAGCCGTAAAAGGTATATTTTTGAATAACTAGTGTGTCAGTCACCGGATATCGAGTGATATACGTATCGATAACAATTATAACTAAGTTAAAATATTTACACAGCATTATTCACCTTCAAACATAAGATGATAAATCTAGTTAACCCAGTAATAGCACTAGCTACGTCACTGTTAAATCCAGAATTAGTAATGTTACCACTTTAATGATAGTAATGAAATATAAACCGTGCAATATATTATAAAAGAGTAGAAATTGTGAAAATGTAAGAATAAGAAGCGGCGAGTTCACACATTTAGAGTGATGTATGAAAAAGGGAAATGGGATGGTATGACGAATAGTAGCAAAAAAGAATGTATGCGAGAACTCGTATGAAATAACAGGTGTCCTAGATCCGAACACACCGAGGCGACTGAAATTAAAAAAAGATATGTACATATATAAATTTATATGCAAGTGATAATGAACACGAAATAATATATAAAGTGGCGTGAAATCGAAACGAGTTTTTAATTTTAAACGTGTTCGAAAATCAAAATAATTAAATAGTTGAGTATAAGAAAAGTTTTTTTTAACTGTATTTATGGCCAGACCAGTAACATATATACATACATATTGGCAATGCAGTAGGATCCTTCTCCGCATCTGTCTAGCGATAAAGGGTCGATATATAGTTACGTGTATACAACTGAAACTCACATAGAGCATCTGATCAGAATTCCGCCCCACGGTAATGAATGTGTAGTGTATAATGATAAATGTTACTAATCCAGAAGAGGCCCAGTCAGTTCTTCTGTTATGAACCCCTGCGTTTGGACGTTGACACTGACGCCGGCAGACCGTTGCAATCCACCGCCGTTCGCATTATGAACCGACAAGACAATAACGCTTTTAAAAGGAAGAATGATGCCAACATATTTATCCATCGGAGGACAGATGTTTACGAAAAAGAAAAACAGCTGAAAGGAGTGATTTTTTAAAAGTGAAAAACCACACACTTGACACATTGCCTTGGCAAAAAACGAGACGAATGAATAATTACTGTCAACGTAAAAGTCACACTTGAAACGTTTGAGGTCGTCGGAGAATTTAGTCGCCCGTAAGCCCTGGTTATAATGAAACATTTTTAGATGGACAATTTTTTTGCTCAAGCTGTGCGAAAAATGATCTGCTCGTAACGGCAAGAAGCGCAGCAACAATCGAGAGGCTTAAAAAATCATTACATATCTCCTTGTCCATTTACTGTAATTATTATATGCAATATGTATGTATGTTTGTATATTTAGATGTTTGTGTACATATTTGTATATGTCAGATAAAATAAAATTTGTCTTATTTATTTTATTACTAACGCTATACAACAATACAAAACTTATTTTAAAATGCAAAATAAAGCAATATCAATCATATTGATTGAATCAAGTGTAGTATAGTAAAAGTCAATTTACTCACAATTGTTATTTAGTTCTTCTTTCTCTTCACTGTCTCGTGGTTGACTGAAATGTGCACCCTCGTCTGTCGTCCCGAGCACCTCGATCATGGCGGAGGGGGGGGGGGGGGGGGGGGGGGGGGGGGGGGGGGGGGGGGGGGGGGGGGGGGGGGGGGGGGGGGGGGGGGGG
>DWQX01005257.1:0-13344 GCA_018245475.1 Pharmacophagus antenor
ATATATATATATATTTAATAATAGGGAAACAAAACTTTTATGTTATTGAATTTTGTCTTAAGTAGCGACAATTACTAACATTGAAATTAATATTATTAGTAATTCTTTTCGCTTGACATGGTAACCTTTGTATTCTTTGAACAAAGGTTTTGTAATATAAAATGAGCCGTATCTCTATTCTAAGTTTTATTTTTTGTGTTATTCCGTTTACACAAGTAAAAAAGTTTTCTCGTCCAAAACAGGAAAAGTATAAGGATAATATATTAATTAATCAGTTCTATAATGAGTATAGTATGATTATGGAATTATCATTAGCATTTGAATTTGATGGAAGTCGAATATGATGAAGAAAGAATTTGAGAGAATCGAATTTTGTTTCGTATGCATATAAAAAGATCTTTAGCGTGATTAAAAAAGACCAAAAATTAATTTAGTTAAATTTATTTGTTTTTTTTTTGTTTTTGAAAGAACAGGTATCTAAGATTGACTTTTCAAAATAAACTATGAAATTGAAAAAAAATGACTAATTGGTTTTTGAACTTTTTTAAATGTTAATTAATTTTTAGGGTTTGGCGTTGGATTAGCATCATCATCGTCATTTGTGTCTCTCAATCATTATTTCTCAAAAAAGAGAGGTCAAGCAGTTGGATTGTCCATGGCCGGAACAGGCTTTGGGCTAATGGTGATGCCGCAACTAGTAAAATTGTTGCTCGGGGAATACGGGTTTAGATGGACGGTCGTTATATTGGGCGCATTGGCCTTCCACGCCGTGCTTGGGTCGTGTCTCTTGCAGCCAGTGAAGAGGCATCTTATAGATGAACCAGTGGACTGTGAGATGCAACCAGTGAAGGTTATAATTTTATACATGTTATTTTAACCCTTTGCGCTCGAGGCCTGTCAAGAATTGTATTTGTTAACGATATGAGTGTCCTTTCAATTGCAAATTTTTAACCTTATTAATGCCCTACTTTTAATTTATTATTAAGCTTTCGTCGTGGTGGGCTCCGGAGCGGAACTTTTTTAAATTTGTCAAACACAACGTCTTCGCATCAGAACCGTCGAGTGCTGAAAGAGTTAATAATGTTTTCAATATTTATGTTATCAAATTACTGTTCTTAGATTCTAATAAAGAAATTGTACAAATCGATGTGTGGCCTCAGTTATTTAGGCTTTTGGGTCAACAGTTTTTAATCATTCGATAAATGCTCAGATAATCTGAAAGTGATATCGTTTTTAATGATTTTTCAAAGATTTAAATCGTCAAGTCATTTATGCCATGTTTAAGTCATGCATGCAAACAAAAATGCCACTTTCTTGTTGCTTTGTTCTATATTAACAATGATTTCAAAGAAAATGTCTAAATACCTGCCTGACATTATTTAACATTCGTTTTTAAAAATCTAATTTTCTCATAAATTAACGCATTTACGTATACCATATATTTATTTACCAAAGTTTAAGTGGATATTTCTGCTATTCCAGGAGATGGAATGCATTCACGAAAGCGACGAGGAAGAAGAGGATAAGTTTGAGATTAATCCGTTAGTTAGTCATCCTATGCCTAAGCTAACTACACAACGCTCCCATTCAAACATGAACCATCCCTCAGTGAGAACGATAGGGTTGCCGCGGGCGAAAACCTGTGACAAACCACTTCAAGAGTTCGAGAAAAATGCGTCGCTTGGGCTTGGTTTGACAACAGCTGCGTCCGTGGCGGCGATGCAGAGGGTTACTTCCAGTGGGAGCATGAGCGAAGCCGCAAGAAAAAGAAAGTTTTCTGTCATCTCAAATATTTCTAACATGGACTTCACTGGCAGTTATCTGCAGTTGTATCTTGATGTAGGTTTCATGCAACGAATTATCCTTTCGCTGATAAATGTCTGTAACGTTTTAATATTTTCTTTTGTTATAAGGCATTCACAGTCATTAACTAATTAAAAATACATTTTTTTTATTTTGACTTCAGTACACGGTAACAGTTGTTCATGCCTGTAGATTAAATTGTTGTTAGTCTAATATTCTACGTACCTTATTTGTGTTCATTGCACCTTTTACACATACGTATTCATTAAATTAATAAATTGTATTAATGAAAAGTAAAGCTCATCACAATTTAATATGTGTAATGGTAGTAAATTAATTATTTTACAATTCCAATATTTTTTATTCCAGACAGCAGATGAAGATGCGATACAGATGAAAGCAATAAAAAAAATTGAACCGGAGCAAGAGAAAAAGAAAGGATTTTTTAGAAAATTTATAGCACTTATGGATTTAGATCTATTAAAAGACTGGTCCTTTTTGAATCTTCTACTTGGTCTATCGCTTTTTTGGAGCGGGGAGCTACAATTTAGGATGTTAACGCCCTTTTTCATTCGAAGTTTAGGATATAATATGAATGACACAGCGTTTTGTTTATCTATGACTGCTATTACCGATATACTTGTTAGATTAATATTGCCGCCAATATTTGACAGGACGACCATATCGAAGAAAATGATATTTTTTATCTCCGCCTTTTTCTTAGCCGCTACTAGGTCTGGTAAGTGTTTTAAAAAAATTATAAGTGTTATATATTTTACATGAAAAATCTCGTGAATATAGCATGTACAACTAACTGCCTCCGTTTCGCAGTGGTTTACGCTTGCTTGTGGGGCTTAATAAGAGGTAGAATTTGGATGGCGTAGTTTATTGCCAAAGTCAATCAGCTGCCATAACAACATTGGTGCGATCGAGTAGTAATACATAAGGCAGCTGTTCTATCCTTAATTTCAAACGATATTAAGTGACAATGAGATCGTAGATGATGAAGCGTGCTCGCTTAGAGTACTCTGAATTTCACATGTATGACTGCCGGAACATAGCTAAAAACAAGTAAGTATTTATGGCAAGTTGACATTGAGGTTGGGACTTAGCCAGGCAGGATCGAAAAAACCCAACCAACACCTAAACTTCACTACTAATGATGGTCCTTGAATGGGTACCCGAGAATTCCTTGTTAAAAAGCAAACGGTAAACCACTGCGCTACGTAGATAGTCATAAAATAGAATTATTATTCATAATTAATCAGGTTTTCGTTGTTAGAAATGATGTACAAAGGTTCTTTGGTTCTCAGTAGCATTTCCGAAATGGAAAATTTTTTTCACTTGTCGTGAAAAAATTTCAGTATTGCGTTTATATTGCGAAATAGTGATATTAATAAACTAAACAGTCGTTGTCATTTGTTATGTTTAATATCAATCTCATCACTTAATTTTTTAAATTTACTTTCAGTTTTGGCTGAACAAAGCGAGTGGGTGCCTTTAATGGTTTGGCTCTCTATATGTGGTTTCTTCAGAGGCATGTGTTTGAGCAACTTCACTCTGACCATTTCTGAGTATTGTCCACTAGAGAAGTTGCCCGCCGCCTTCGGTCTGCATATGGTTAGCAAAGGCGTCTTTGTTGTCGCTATTGGACCTTTAATTGGTTTGTTTTTTTTTTTAATTTATACTTTCTTAATTAAAAAATAGGGCATATCATAGGTTATAAGTGTTTATTACAAAATAATAATAAACAGCTGCGTTCCTCTAATTTGAATTTGCCGCTAAAAACGTTGCTGTTCCGGTAGTTATACACGCGAAAGCCAGAGTATTCTGTACGGGTAAGCTTCATTATCTACTGACTCATTGTCGCATAACACTGTCAATCAAAGTCAAGTATTAGCCTATGGCAGACATGAAAAAATAGGAAATACACTACTATTATACGCAAACCGATTAGACATTAAAATATAGTAATGATTGGTCTTACTTGCATGTTTTTAGGTACCATCGTAGCTCTATATCTGCTGTTGAAAAGGAAGGTAATTACATTGTTGTATTCCCATTGAGAGGAGGATTTAGCTAAGGTTCTTCCTGGGAGTTGTGTAAACATCATCTAGCATTACATCTTTAAAAAACGTACATCCAATAAAAATTAAAATATATTTACGTGTGGCACTACTAATGAAAATAATGTTATGTTAATATTAATTTCTGTACTTGCTTCAGGTTATGTAAGAGATTATACAGGGAGTTTCGCAACGTGTATACACGTACAAAACGCACTCATTATGTCCTGTGTACTAGTTTGGGGCGTGGAGTACGCACTCGCCTTTACAAGACGCCGCAAAATAGTTCAGATCTAGAACCGCTTGTGAAGTGTTCTGTCAGAGGAAAAGATTAATTGCCACAAAACGGTCATTTAAATACCAATTATAATTACTGGTTTCAGAAATGTAGTAGTTTATTACTGATGATAGTAAGAAATTATCGAATAGTATACAATAGTTATTGATAATAAGAAAATGTTTATGACTACATTGTTTCCGACCCAATTTTGTATAAAATTTTTTTTCGATTAATTTTATCTATCTGCATGTTTTACTACTATAGTTACGAAATACGTTCCGATGAAGTTAAGTGCTAATCATATGAAGTACATTTATTGTATGTTATAAAGTTAGTTTTCGATAAAAAATTTATTTCGTGACCGAATTTTATATACCCTGTTATTTTAGATTATGACATTTTTACAAATAATTATTATTGTATGACATTTGTTTAGCGATGTTCGCTAGCAATTTTATTTATATTAATGTTTGAAATAATTAGGCGTATTTAATGTTTGAAAAGCCTGACGTGGAGTGTGATAACAGCTTATTGAGTTAGGAATTTTCTGTACTAAAAGAAATATGAAAAGATTTTGGTGCTTGTTTAAAATTATAAGAAAAGATATTTCTCTCATTAACACAGTAGATAGTACAATTGATGAAGAGATTGGATACGTGATAGGTTATTCTTTTACTTTTATTTTTTTCGTATAAAATTAATTCGTTTATATAATAATAATGGTAGTGCTCAAATTTTTGTTCGTTTTGTTGTTACGTTTGATCGAGTGAAATCCAGTGATTCAAAATCGTATCTGAACGTTGCATCTTCGATATTGTTACATCTGTAATATTACATCTCTTATAGTTGTTTTTAATTAATATTTTTAGAGAGCTCTTTGTAGTTTTGAAACGTTTACTTACGTATTTTTAGATAACGGTATATTTTTAGGTCGTGCTAGACTTAAACTGGAACTGGATTTACAGTGACAAATTAGAAGACTTAATATCTAATAGCTTTTAACGTAGTAAATGTCGTATTATTTTAACTGTTGTTATAATTTATTTAAATGTACTTCCTTACTTTGCACTTCAGTGAAATAGTCGTGTAGTATTTTTTTACACTATGTGCCCAATTTATCAGTCAGAATCTAATAATGTAGTTAGTTCAGCCAATAGAGTTAATAGACTAGACGTTGAGGATAACAACTTATTGATTTATTAGTACAAAAAATATATGTAATTTGTACATTATATTTGGCCCCGAAAGCATTTACGGAGGTATATTAGAAAAACACACGTGTGTTTATCATAAAAAAAATATTGTTAATGTATTCATTATTATATTATTCATATTAACGTTTGTATAATGTTCTGCAGAAGTTTTGCTCAATTATTACCAGTAATACATGCCGCGCGATATTTGATAAAGAAAATTGAAAAAAGATACTATTTCTGTATAGAGAAAAGATATATTTCGAAGTTTTATAACACTAATATTTCGCTTATTTATACATACAACAAATGATTTTTAGTTCTACTAACATATATTAGTCCTTCGTTTGTTTCTCAAATAATAATTGATTTTTCAGTTTTTCATTTTATTTAAAATGTTTAGTTACTCTTGTACTTGTCTATTTTTTGTTTCTTATAAAAATTGCGCCGCGCACTCTATGCTAATATTTAACTATCTCTCTAGTATCTTTTGAAAATTTACATATAAATCCTCGAAGTAAACTTATGCTTATACATATTTATTCCTATAACATTTTTTACTGTTTTTTTATTTTTCAATAACATGTCAATCAGTGATGTGCCCATACAGAAAGCTCACATAGTAAAATATCTACCGACTTCATGAAATGCATAATACTGTGTGATTTTTTTTCGTCACAAAACTTTTTAGCTGTTATAAGTAATTTTAGTTCACATCGTTACTTTGGACAGGGCAAACGGGATTTTTCTGATCTGTAAGTTGATATAGTCACTGTTATTAAGACCTTACTTAAAAATAACTTCCATGACTAATGCCCTATACAACAAGTAAGATAATTTTATTACGTTTACGCATTTCTCTTGTTATAATAATCTTTATTATTCAAATATTTAGTTTATATTTCAACAAATGCATTTTCGTCTTCCAAAATCTATGTTGAATCGTTACTGTTTAATGTAATGTATGCATTTTCGATATGTGATTTTTATTGACCAAATAACTACTTTTGATAAAAAGCACTTTTATTCTAGCACTATGCAGTACTTATATCATATATGTTATAGATTATAAATCTTGAAGTGATTTTTGCTATGAAAACTATTGTAAAAACAACAAAAACTGTTCCAATTACTATATCCTTTATAATTATAGATTTCGCATTCAATTATCGAAATGTTTGTGCCAATGTACATAATTCTTATATTTTGTAATCTATATACGCGATACGTGTAGGTGTACTTACTATATTTAATGGGTGATCGAGACATTAGTTTACAAATATCTTTAGAGAAGAATTTTGGAAAATGTAGACGCCTAATAATTAAAAATTATACTTTCGTTGTTGAATGTAGCTATTCGTTTACTTATTAACTGATGTTGTTATGAGATCAAATGTCATAATTGTACATTTTTATTAAAATACCAACTTTATTACACTTAATTTGATAACTACAACGGAGTTTTCGTTCGGAGTTTAATTAACTACTAAATTTATATAGGCTTACATATCAATCAAAACGATATAATGTTTATCACAAAAAGGAGTAATAGTTACATTAACAGTAGTAAATTATATTCGCAGCATCGAATGCCTATTTACCGGGGAATTTTATGAAATGAATAATTTATACATAATATAATATTTTATTAATGTTCAATATTCCCTAATGAATTTTTAAATGATAACGCAATTAATTGTTTTTCGCCATTTGTTTCCTGTGTAATAAGTAGATAACGTTCATTTCTTGAATGAATTGATAAATTATTTGCATAGATATCCGATTAATCAAAGTACTAGTGAAAAATAAATTTATTAATTTTATTTACTCCCAAAAACATTTATATTACATCGTTTGTATGAAGTATATTATTTATTTTTGAGTAAAACTTAAGAAATGGAATTGTAAATGTACAACTTGTTTATGAAGAATATGGAAAAGGAGGATATGCTAAACTGTCTGACTTTGTGTAAACAAAAATAACTAAGTTGCGATTTATTATGGGTTTCAATAAAATGCAAGATTAACTGATTGTATTGAATAAACACGATGTTGATTATTGTTTCGGTTATCAGTTATTTCCTAATGAGCGAATTTTTTTTCATGATAAGTATTAATATACAACAGATTACTGTCACATGTCAACTTGTCTTTTACTTACAAAAGTATCTATTATCGTCTGTAATGACCAAATATGATTATCGAAGACAATTTATAAACAATAAAATAATGCAATTAATTAATAACTAGTATTAGTTACCGAATCTGTTATTATTATTTTATGTTTACACCTTTAAGTTCCGTCTAAAAAACTAGAAATTAAATTGAATTAAATGTAAAGCTGGTGTGCAAAAGATTGGACATGATAAGCTCCTATTTTGACCAAGGGTTCCAACCAAGACCAAATTGAAGTAAATTCTTACCCTAACTATTGCTCTATTCTACCTGGTGATAAAAGTTTTTTTTTAATTAGGTATATTTTGAGTTAAATCCTCACAATAAAAACTGACATTTTCTCATATTAAAATTTACTTTGATAGCAATATTTTTCCGACAATTAAAAATTCAGTTCACGTCCATTTGTTTCTGGAGTGTGTTGTTTTATTAATCGTATATTTTGTTAATTAGTTAATAAAAGAATTTATGTTAAGTGAAGGCTTGTATAAGCCGTTTTATATAATCCAAACAAGTGGCGAGCTATGTAAAATATGCTGTCTTTCACTAAAATCTAAATTTAATGTAAAAGCCACCGAGGACAATAATAATTTTAAATATTCGTAAAAGCATCTCTGGCTTATTTTTAATTTCAGTGTCAATGGCAGAATCCGCGCCTGAATAAAATTAGACATCACATTATTCTTTAGAGACTTCATATTTTAGCCCTAGTTTAAGGCAAAAATAAAATTAAGGTCCCAAGAGAGCTCAACCAATTTAAATACTAATATAAAGTTATCAGAGAATTATTTTTTTCTGAGACCGTAATGAATCGAATTATTTTGAGTTTAAACATTATTAAATATATGTATTTACATTATTTATTAGTCGTTTATGTTAAAGTGATTTCTAATATAAGGGGTTTTCATTAAGTAGTGAAAATGATATATACTTCTTGGTAAGAAAAAATATAAATAGGGCTGATAAAGCTTAGATATCTATAATACTAATAAAGCAAAAAGTTTTCGATTCACTTTTTTTTCTGAATATAGTCATTTGTTGGCTTCGTTTCGGAATGTGTTCGCGAAAATGGAGAAAATTGAAGTTCGCGCTGTTACAAAATACATTTATATGAAAAATTTCAGTACAGTGTAGATAAATATAGACTTGCGGGAAACAGGTGTGCTCCTTCGTACAATTGCACATTAGTGTGTTGAGTTTAAGGGAGGGAGAAATTCCACCGATGACGAAATGATGAAAAACTTCTTTTATCCGATCGTCGTGTTCGGTCGTTTTATACTTAACGAAGTAAAGATTTCGATATGAAGTGTCCATAATATTATACACGACTATTTAGGCATACAAAATGTGTCCGCGCTAGGTTCCTAGAATGCTTACGGACGCGCAGAAACAAATCGGACTAAGTAATTTCACAAAGCTGTTTATATTTGTTATAACAAGATTCTGACCGCTTTTTGGCTCGATAACTATTAAACTTGGCTTAACCATTCCGATCTTGAAACGAAACAACAGTTCTTAAGCTGGAAGAGACCGTCATCTCCAACTCTTAAGAAATATAAGGTAATTCCATCCGCCGGCAAAATTATGGAATCTCTTTTCTGGGATAGCTAAGGGGTAATAATGATCGAATACCTCAGTCATGGAACCACTGTTACGGGGTCTATATATAAAAAACAAATAAAAAAATTGCTAGATGAAACGCGCGAGAGATCTAGCAAAAGTTGTTTTGTTTCACTAAGATAAAGCACCTACGCACGAGTCCAAAGTTGCGATGACTGACATTGAAGATGCTGGCTTTGAATTGATGGAGCACCCACCTCTCACACGCTCTCTCCTAGTAATTTTTATCACTTTCCGTGGCTAAAGGAGCAACTCAGAGGTCAGAAATGTAATGATGATGATGCAGTGATCTCTGCTGTACACGATTTTTTAAGGGAACAGGACGAAGACTTTTTTCGAAAAGGAATTTTATGATTAGAAAAAATATATGCCAAGTATATACTCCTAAAAGATGATTATGTTAAAAAATAAAATAGCATTTAATCACAGATGACTGCATCTTAGTCATTCTCACGACTTAATGAATACCCCTCCTATAATTAATAAAGAAATCTTTAATCGTTTTATGTTTGATGAATGATTTGAATTCCTGATAATAAGAAGCTGAATTTTGGTATACGTGAAATTTTTAACTACCTTTGTAGTGTAGTGGTAGCACGAATGCATTGTAAGACGAAGGTCTCTTTTTCGACTTCATAACCAAATAATGGTGTTAGAGCTCATCAGACTACATACCACCCTCATAATGCGAATCTGCGGAACACATATGATTGGAGTCAGTATTATAAAAGTGCATGCAATCGCATTCTGCTACGCGTACTATAGAGTATATATTTAGTAAAGTTAAATAATCATAGTAAATTTAAAGCTAAAATTATATAATATATTATAATGAAATAATGTAGGAGTTCTAGGTATTAAAGTCTGCTTTATCGGTCAGACAATGACCTCGAAATATCTAAAGTGTAATAAATTTATAAATCATCGACAGACAGGTTTTGATATGGAACAAATAAGTCATAATAGTATTGCAGGATAATAATATTGTTTTAATCAAAGGACAAAAAAGTTGTTAGAACAGGACGGACTATATTTAATTTCGAATAAAAATAACATGCCTTTATTTCCGGAATTCACCATCACTGGGCAGGTGCAGATTTTAGCATATAATTATTCTCCAAGCTCGAATATTAATCCATACCAAAATTTAATGATCATCATTTGAACGACGAGTTGGATAATGCGGGTGGTTTATTTTATTATTTTTATTTTATACTTAGATACAGGTAATTATATAATGAAGAATTACGTAATAAAACAATATAATGATAATTTAATTAACTTTATGGTAGTACTTTTTAATTTATGCGATAATAATGGTAAGAATAAAACTATCTATGCAATTACATTAATATAACATTTCAAAAGAGTCTACATTGGTCTCAAATTATAAAAAATTATCTTCTATTCGTGCGACGTATGTAGATTTGCAGTTAAAAACACTGGTTTATTTTCATTCTTATTACTAAGAAACACTAAAGTTTATTGCTACTTAAAAATACAGTATAAATAAATACGAGATTCAATTCTAACGACACCAGAAATAAAATCTCTTTAAAAACTAGACATGAAATAATAAACGGAAAAGTATTCCCCATTCATCAATATTTTAAAATGAGTGTGTTTTTATAAAATAAGACATTTATGAAATAAAATTTGCCAAAATAAAGCTTTTGAATGAAAAGTATTTGAATTTATTTCCGTCTGAGCAGTAGACAAAAAAGCGAGTTTTACTTCGAAAAATTGTTAATCCATATACGTTAAAGAATATGTTAGGTGCATCATTACAAATATTATATTTCCAATAAAATCTAAGCTTTGTTATTTTATACCTAGTTATTAAAGAGAAAAAAGAATTGAAACAACGCGAGTATGGTCATACTGTCCTCTTAATATTTGAACTAAATAATAGAATAAGATATCCTGATTTCCATTTCATATTTATATTTCTTAACAGCGATAAGTAAATAGATGAACAAAAGATAATTATATGGAAACAGAAACAACTATAATAATAAACTGTTAACATAATAAATATATTTATCTTATTTTGAACTTTTTTAAAGTAACATTACAGCTATAGTATGTTTTAAATACGTTATAAATTAAAATAAACATTCACAATACAATTCCTACTATGTTGGGATACATAAGGAACATCGCTAGGATTTATAAATTTTTGGTTTGTTTCTACTTTAATATTTTGTGTATATACAGCATAACTAAGTGAATAAATAAGCCTCAATACATATATTCTAGAATTGTTTTATAAAATATTACAGAAATGATAACAATTGATCTATAGATCCCGGATTACAATTCGCTTTTAAATTATCCAATAACTTAAATATTTTTCTTTTACATTTCTACATTTTCAGATATTTATAATAAAGTAGACATTAAAAAAACAATAGAATAATTAAAAAAAAAATCTCGAACTGTTTCCAAAAATGCTAGGTAATATCGAAAGTAATGGAATGTAGCAAAGTAGTTGCATTGATATTACATTAAATGCTAACGTTTGAAAAAGTATTTATTGCTTGGTTTAATTCTTTTCATACAATGTTGCCTCAAAAAAAATAACAAATAGGAACGAAGCTCATTCTTCAATATATCTATGATAATTTTTACTGCTCACAGTTATTGCAAAATAGATCCATCCCACGAAAATATCTTTTTAAGTTATGACAAAACGGTATCTAGAGATATCGAGATTCATCTGGGAATTCAGGATTATCTTTTTTGCATGACTTATTCAACTATCATTTGATTTATATTGTCTTAATTAATAATATTAAAAAATAATTTCAACTGGTCTTTTTACGGTACACAATGTACTCTATCGTCCAAAGCACTACGCAAATTAAACAACAAACCCCCATAGCCAAAAAGCAGTAGAGATACGTGCCAGTTGCTTCGAAGATTAGTCCTGGAAAAAAATTTTAATAATTCATTTTATCAACAAATTTTTAATCGTAAAAATATATGTAACTTTAGAGCTAGAAATATATATTTTTTTGAGATATACTTAAATAGTACCAAAACAGGAATTTTATTTTAATTTCTAATTACAACATTAAAATTACAGTCAAAATTCGGAAGACAAATATAAAAATAAAAAATGGACGATAATTGTTTTACGAAGTTTAATACAATTCACAATTGTAAATATTATAATAGTAATAGTTATATAAACACACCACATAATATTGTTTACAATTTTTATAATATTGAAGTTAAGCAACTTTCATGTTGATTCGTCAATTTTTAATGGACCATTGTGTATTATTATTCATATGTGCCGTACACACAGTTTGCAGTTGCTGTTGAAAAAAATTAAAAGAGGAATGCAACTATGGATACTGTTGCTTGGTTGGTAAAAAAAGTTAAACTTTCGGACAGTTACATTCGAATGAAATCAGTTTGAGTATTTAAGTTTTGTACAAAGAAAAATAAATTTATTACCGTATAAATGTAAATGCACAAAGTTTTATGAAATGTTAAAGTTATTTACCTATCAAAGGATCAGCGATGAGCATCAGAAACCCTGAGAAGATGATATGAAGCGCTAAAGCGGCGGGAAACCTGTCGGGCGCGGCTGTCACCAACACAAGGGGGAACAGCACTTGTACTGAACATCGGATCAAACCCGACATAACTGTTATGGTGAACACGAACCATATATCACTGGAACACACCAACGCTAGAAACAATAATGTTAACAAATTTACAGAAAAGTCAGAAAGGGATCAATGAACAATACCGGTTTTGGTGCACATCGTACTCCAAATAGTAATAAATATTTAGTTTTAGATTATAAAACAGTGCCTTCTTTTTGTTAGACTGTAATCCTTCGAAATCAAATTAAGATAGTCTTTATGACAATAATTATGAATATTAACTAAGTTTTCATTCGTATGAATAGCTAAAGCTATATAGCTTTTTATAATTAATGGTTATAAATGGATCGGTGTATTAGAGAACAAAGCGGGGCTCTTATTATCAGTAGAGCTGATATCTGAATGGTCAATGTAGCATAGCAACAATGAATGATTGTTTAATATTTATAATTACGTTAAACGTGTTAAAAATTACGTTGTAACATGGATACGGGTGCCACGTAAGCATTAGAGTTTGTAATAATAGTAGAATTTTCCAAACCTACCTAGCTAACATACTCATATTTTCTATCTGTTACTAAAATAGC
>DWQX01005258.1:0-13342 GCA_018245475.1 Pharmacophagus antenor
ATACGCAGATTTAAAATATTTTGCAAATTATAACCTGTGTACAAAGTGGTCTCAAACTTTTAGCCGGCAGTGTATATTGTAATTCAAGCATAAAACTAACGCGATATCCAGTTCCGCGTATCGTGGACATCAAACTATCTTCAAACAAATATGTATAGAATAATGCAGTATTAGAATGATAAAGATTATTGCTGTACTGTTTGCTCGCCTATGTACGAATAATGTACCTTAGTTATTTTAAGATCGTACGAATTTTTTGTTTGTTTTCGTGATGGATTCCTCAATAATCAGAAACGTCTAAAGATAATTGGTACAAAAGTAATGAATTTTCGTATAATTATTGAAGACTTAATCGAGCAAAAAATACCTTTGGAATACTTTTTCACGAGTTAATGCCGACGTAAGTAAAATTAAGAGTCCATTAGTGTCACGTTCCATCAGGCGATGAGCGGTAGATTGGCTTCGTGCATTGAAATAAAAGAGAGGAAAATGTTTCCATTCACTAGTGTAACAATAAAATTAGTTAATTTTTATATTGCGTTCAGTAACTTGCAATACAAAGTAAGCACTTTATATGAAACAAAAATTATTTAGTTAATTTTCGCTTGTTTAATCGCAAACACTACGACTAAGATGTAATCTCTAAGCGTTTCGACACTACACGTGGCATCCTCAGGAGATATTACAACTCCACCCTGGCTGAAAACGTGGAAATTAGGTAATCAATTTTTGTTTTATTTAGTCATGGGGTTCTGCATGTAACGTTTGAATCAATAAAAGTATGCACTTCTTGATATTCGAATATGTTTTGAAGATTTTAGTTAAGCTTAAAAATTCATTTGCTCATATAATTTCCTATCTACAAAGTTGGCGGTAAAATAAATAATTATAACAATACTTTGTTTTTACATTCATATGTACATGCAATAGGTAAGATAATCTGTGTAATTAAATCTTTGTCTTCATATTTTTATATTATAACAGTTCGTTAGGATCCTTTAATTCCTTATGATCTTTAGTCAATGGTAGTCAATATTTTTTACTTGTTAGTACTAAAATGTTCTACAAGTATTTTTAACATATATTACATCATCTTAATAAAATTAAAAATTATATAAAAACTAAAAAGTAGTTATTACTTTACAGAATATATATTTCTACATATCGCATGATAATTGCATTGCTGCTCAAGTAAATAGTCTCATATTATATCTCACATCATCAAAGTCCAACGCGTTTAACCACATAATATTTACGATCTTTGTCGGAACCAAACGATTTAACACTTAATTTGTTCCTTTTTACAGTTACCAAGAATAGGTTTGTTTTCATTATAGTGCGGAGGTCTTACCAGTATTCTAAAACATCAACTAGCTATTACAAAACCACTGACAATTAATTATGCACGACAATAAATTAAAAGGAGATATGTTATTCGATACTTAGTTTGCTCCGCCGTTGCCATTCAAGTGTTTTATCTTGTAAATAGGCTATGAATAAGGAATTCAACACAAAAAGACGTATATGCGATACAGAAGATTCGCTTTTACACTTTTGTGACACGCCGGTAACGAATCGGTATGTAAGTCACGTAAGGAGCTTTTAATGTGATTGAATTGGCTGTGCCCTCGTATCCCGTTGTTGCAGCGCGATTAATGGAGGAAAAGGTAAACTTTTTATGTTTTGTAACGATTAAATGACACTAACGTTTTGTAATAGACAAAAGGTTTGGCCAAAAGGAAAACCTTAACGTAAGCATACAGAATTGCAATAGTCAAATTAGCTAATAATTAATAGCCGTATAAACTGTCTAATGTGTTATTAACATTACCTAATTACGTAAAAACACAATTTTTTTTTTATAACAGTTTAAAATTTACATAAATAATGAATTACGTAATGTACATTTGATTGGTATTATTGCGTATTGAGACAATAAGTTACGACATTAATCTTATCTTTACTTACACTGTAGGCGGGTTGTTAAAATGCAAACTTTAAGTGGTTTCTAAATATATTCAACAGGATGCAGAATAGCACATGCTTCACCGCTCGCAAGGATTTTATTACTCGAAAGTACATTGACTGACGGGGAAACGGTGATTTTGATTTGAACACACTGCGTGGCGCGGTGTAATTCCATTGTTTGTAATATAATAAAATGTGAGCATGTTTTTTTCATCATTTAAATGTCGTTTGCGTTTTAAATGTTGGCGGCGAAATAAAAGAATGAAACATCAATAAGTATTGACAGGTAAAATACAGCCTTGATAACTACATAATTATTATATGAAAACTTTAAATACAAGTACAATTTAATACATATGTAAATTTACATTTATTTAAAGTTTTATTAAACAAAGTGATTCACGATTTCGTTATTTAATTATATATACAATTTATTAAATTATTTAGTGTTACTATTAAATGGTGATAACACTAACGAATGTTTTATATTTATGTACCATAACATTTTATATCCAATTTCTGTATAACTGGAAATAGCAACATCGGTTTATTCCAAATATTATAACTATAATCGTTGAAATGTCGAAGGAAAGCACGTAATCCTTTGTTAGAATATATGTAATAGTATAATAGTAGTTGGAGTAGCAGCTATCTTTCTTTCATATTAATGCGATATTCTATTAAACTCACATGTATCATCCTAATCTTAACGTCAGGGGTATATTAATACTAATTTTTCAGGTAATCTAAAGCAGCCGACGCATAAATGAAGAACTCCTCTATGACGTTATAATAATCTTTTTTTTTATAGTAAGACTTATTCGAAGGAAACCACATAGAAGTAATTTTTGTAAAATAATATTACAACCACATTTTTAGCTCATATTTCGAGAAAGACATTATTAACTTAGCTCGACACCGTGCCACCTGCGGGTTTTAGTAGCACAGACCATGTGTTTAAGAGGATATCGGGTATGCGGGAGCTGTCTGGTTAATCTGACAGTTGACGTCGCGAATATTGATGCGCCATAAATCAAATATCTGCCTACCCCCATCGCTCATTTATGACGCGCGTTTTACAGCTTTTTCATTTCTTCGTTGCTATCGGCCGTAACTGGTTCGATAGACTGAGATAACATTGTTAGCACATAAGCCTCATAGTATTTAAATCTCGTCATCGGAAATTTCCTTGCAAAATTAATTCGAACCGGCCATAACTGATTATCTGATAAGTGGAGAAATAAATTTTACTTTAAATTTAATGTAATTAATGTAAGCCAAAGTTAACAAATGAAAATGTTTTTTCATCTTTCTCCAGAGGCAACTTACAAAAACTTAGGTTTTGTTGTTTGTCACCGATGAATGTATTTAATTAATGAAAGAGGCTATTGTGTAACAAATGATAATTTCCAAGATAAAGTTAAGAGGAAAAATATAATAGACTTGGTTAGAAGCGGACGTTTAATTAATGAAGTTATATTTGTAAATCTTTTCAGAAAGTATAAGTAATAGAATAAGTTAGTAGAAGTCCCAAAATTTTATTTTTACACTACTTACCCGAAATTAAACGAATTTGTTATTTTTTGTAAGCTAGTGGTGTCCGCATTCGCAAATGTTCGATCTCGATTTGCACTTCCGCATTAGTATCGCAGGAAACGAAACAATCATGACATCACTAATTAGTATTATAAATTAATACAATGCACTTATATTTTTTGTCCGCTATGTAAGTAATTACATGACGGAAATCCTTTAACTAGTTAACTGTGTCATGATAATTTACAATTTATATGCTTTAATATTAATTACTTAAATTTAAAAAAATAAAGACGAAACGTTTGTATAATTCATTAAGATTAAACACAATCTTGTAACTTATCATAACATTGTTTATATAAGTTGTTAATAGTAACAAAATTTAGGAAAAATGTGTTTTTTTCATGAATCCAAGTATTGCACCAATGACGGATAGTCGTCAAATACCACTGGTTAAAGCGTTTCAGAGAATATTAAGGAATGTCACAATTTATGAAAAGTGTTCCGCAAAATCTACAAATGAAATTCAATACGACTACCTAACATGTTTGACGGAAATAATGAGCATCACGAGTGTATGTACACTGTGCCTTGAGATGCGAAACACGTGTCCAATAGTAGTAGACGTTCAATGTGTGCACAGGCGGAAGTAATGCATGGAGATTGTACTTCATTCAAGCGACATGTCTAAACGCTAGCGACACGTAATAGCATCTAGATTCTGTTACCACATTGCCATGACTCGATTCGAATAGTTTTTATTGAAAGTGAAAACGAGAACAAAAATACACTACAAATCACTGAGAATAAGAAATCGTGTTACTTATTGCACATTTATAAGTTTTATAGCGTTATATTAATAACACTTAATAATCTAGAATGAAAAATGTTTCATGTTATCTGTGTTCTATTTTTGTTATAGCATATGTCATTTCTTTTTTTTTTATGTAATTTTTGTGTATTTTTATGTAAATCTCTAGCTGAAGAAGGGTTTAAAAAATAAAGTAGAATACACAGAACTTAGAAAACATCAAATTCAATACTAGCCTATATATATCAAATTCAATTGATTGTTTGATTGATTGATGAATCAATGAAATTCAAAAACGTTTTCTTCTCCTTACCGCTTGGCACGAAAATTATTACACAAACCGGAGGAAAGTTAATCTTAATGGTAATTATAAAAAAAATTACTACGCCTAGAGAAGCTGCCGGGTAGCGAACGGCTGGTCTACAATAATAATATTCACAACATTAAGAACTATTTTATATAAAAAAAAATTAACGGTAATGAGCTAACACTTTGCCATGATTTCAGTTAATGTTATGTGATAATGAACCCGTAGATAGTAAAGCGTGTTCGCCCAGAATAGATTTGGTTTTTATATGTATGATTGCCGGAAGACAGCAATGCTGTTATGGCGGCAGGTCGATATTGAGAGCGGTAATTAGCCAGATGGGTTTTAAAAATCGTACTGCTACTCCAGTGGCCCGGGAATCGAACCTGGGACCTCCGCGTTACTGGGCAAACGGGTAAATCACTTCGCCACAGAAGCAGTCAAAATATATAAACTAATTATATATAAACTAGTACAGAGTCCACCTCATTTTTATTTTAATAAAGAAAGTTATTTGGATTATTATCTAAACAAGATTCTCCGGTCTGTTTCACTTAGCACACGAAATAGTTGGAGCGAAAAGATATTTTTCGGTGGTGTTTATATAAGGAGTGATATTTCCAAGCGTGGTAGCTTATACATATATTATACAAAATTTTTAGATATCATGCAGTTCGACCACAACGTTTATATTCAACAGTGAAAATTCTTTTCCCGATCGATCTAACCCATAGTTAATAAACAGAGGCAAGCACCGATACATTTGACTAATTTTTTCGAGAATATCTACTAGTATTTAGTAAGTAATATTCATTTGTTGAATTCTAAATAAAATTGTTACCTAATAATATTTTCATTACAATTTAAATGTGACCAATAAAAATCATTAGTGAACACGATATAAGTATTCATTGTCGAAGCTAAACTTACGGAAAACACACAAAGCAAATTCCATTAAAGCCTTTTAGGCATCGGTAATGTCCTTACGTCGATTTATAATTTCATGTCACGTTAGCGGGTTAGGCAAATAAAATTCGAATTTTCCAAAATATAAGTGAATGCACGTACTTGATGGCCGATAACGAGGCCGCACAAACACATATGAGCTAATGCTTCAATGTCGAGACTCGTCATCAATTACAGCGGTGGTGCGGCGCGGGTTCGTACATAATGCACGTCGCCGAAGCGAAGCTAATGATGGTGGCCCTTACGGAGTGTCGGGGTCGACGGCCGGCCTTGCTCGCTCTAACTCTATACGAAATGTTTCACTTAATTGACTTCGAAATTACAGCGCCCCGTCACGCATTACCATGCTTCACATTGAGTTTAACCACCGAAAATTGGTACATAAAGCGCTTTCATCGCTTCACGGACATTTAAGTAGTACCTTCAATAGAGTAGAAAGTTTCGGGCTTGGCTAGTTATTACCTTCATATTGTCAATCTGCTCCTATCAGAGAACTGTTTTGTTCCAGCTATCAGCATATAGCGCGAGTATTTTGCGCGAGCAAGCTTATCTATCTGCGGCGTCTTTGTCACGTCTAATATTAATAATTGAGGTCAAATGTTAGCCCACATTTGTTAAAAAAAAGATTTTACTCCTACATGCGATCTTCAGAAGAGACAATAAGGTGATGTCATTGAGTTTCACGAGCGGGCAGTTGCTATTTTCTCAGGCTGGGTGCAGCCGTGACCATTTGGTGCGCAGGCGCAAATTGGCTTGGCAGACGGCGAGTCGGATGTCGCAATTGCCGCAGTCGCCCGTATCGTCCCTGCCCGGCGCACCCAAACATTACATGTCCGAAGCATTTAAAATGGCACGGGTGTTATCTATGTGCGAAAGAAGACGTACACTAGTGTGTTGGTATGTTGCATCTTGGTTTTGCACTGCGTGAATAAATAAAGTAATATCGTGGACATTTTTCACATATAGTACTCCCATCCACAATGCTCCCAGGATAGGTATTCAGCACTTGTAGTATTTATTATCAAATATCGATATACATACATAGATATTTTATAATAAATACTTAAATATATTCAAACAACCGGACACAGGGCAAACAAATGTTCTTCACATCAATGTCCGTCCGGAGCGGGAATCGAATCCGCGGCCTTTGATATAAGAGACGGGGTTACTTCCATTACCAACGAGCCAGTCGAATGAAAAAATGGACTTTGTTTTGGAACCCGTTCTGTAGTATTATTATTATAACTTTCTGTAGGTATTAATGGAAAATAAAGAAAATACCTTCTAATAATACATATAACGTAACAGGTTCACAATTCTCTCCACTTTATTATTTCGAACAAAACATAACAGTCACGGCTGATATATCTCGAGTTATATATTTAATAAATAATTTAAATAAAATCATTCGTTTCATATATTATATAGATTCAATACTGAGTTAGATTGAATAAGCAAGTTGCATACTTCCGATATTAAAACAACCTATACACCCTACTGCGTCAATGCGGTAATTCCCCGGTTTTAATAAAGCAAAATCCAATATTAACCATATTAAGTTACAATAAGAAGATAAGTATAAAACGATATAAAACTTAAATAATATTCAGGTTTTGCAGTCTCCAACAATCTCGAGATATCGTTATCGCCAAAGGAATGTAAGTAGGAATTGGATTACACATCGCCAGCAATTCTTATATGAACGAAACCATAAAAAGTCTTTTACTTGGTAATGATGAGCATTCGAAGACACGTGTTAATTAACACTCTACGCCAAACCTTAAAATATTTATTGAGGCAATATGTGAAACTACATTATGAAAGTGTTAGGAACTGTTTGACATTAAACGACGAGACTGAAGAGGGCCATTACAAATTATAGTTAGATAGTACGCTGTTGTCTAATTTTAATGAACTATATAACACGTCCGAGTAGCCTTGAAGATCGGCGCGGGCGCACGACCTCGCATCCAACATAGATCACACATCGTTCCGGTTTCGCCGCGCTGAAATATTACACCCACATTAACGTTGATTATTTAACCTTCGTTGTCACATTTTTTAGGTTGACTTTAGACACGATAAGATTGGATTTAACGAAAATAACGTGGAAATCTAAATAGATTTCATTATATTTCATATTTATTAGTTAACACCGTAGAGGAGGAGCGGATTAGCTCTTTATAACTGTCATAGTATCAACCATACAAAAATAATCGAAATATTTTTGAAAATCGTTCTGAAATGTTTTTAAATTATATTAAGTCGACAACCTACTTCAACGTAATTAATTTTATAAAGAATAATACCGAATTTACTAACCTGTGAAATAAAAATATAATGCGGTCGCTGACACCGCAAAAACTCACCTTGAGTGTAACACACCATTATGTTAATACTGTATCGATTCGCCGATACGAAACTAGGTTCGCGTATTGTTGCAGGTCAGTTATTAATTCCCGCTTATATCACACCCTTAAAGTCATCATCAAGAAAACAAATAGTTTTTATCGTTATCATTATGTTATGCGTATACTGGACCAAGTTCTTACTCCGGTCTAGGTTTACCAATAAACTGCCTATAGCCAAAGGATGACGAAGATGATTAAGGTAATTGATAACTAACACTATATTACTACATAAATATCGTCTAATCATGTTTTTCCAAACTTTTAAATACATAAATATAAATTATACACCTCAATCAGACTTATCCATTTTCACAATTATCTACTTCTAATTTATTACTGATGAGATGTCCGATAAAGGTAATAATTTTACTAGGAATTATCGGTTATAAACAAAACTATATTTACCCTATATTGATTGCATTTTTATTGCCACTTAAGAATTGCAATTAGCGGCACAATTTTAACATGCAAAGAAGAGAGCTCTTACCTACCTTGTAAAATTACTTCTACGGAAGATAATTTAATGGTCCTGTACCATCTTTCGCAGTTAAGATATAAAACTATAAAGTTTTATGTAAACTATACTATATTAAATCCTGTACAAAAAGTAATAATAGAAAATTCATTTAAACAAAGTAATCGAAGTCCATTTGAGTCCATTACCGGATGATTTAATCCTAAAATACACTCCATATTACAAGTATCTTGTTTAATTGTTCAACTTTTTTGGTGAAAATTTCATTAAAAAAATATAAATTCAACGCTGGCCAAAACCCGTAATAAATTTTAGTTGATAAATAAAAACAATTTATAATTGAAGAATATGGCTTGTTTTTTTTACAATCGATACCGTGACCTCAAAAATGATAGGGTCAAAAATAATATGGTTCACCGACGACCGGCACCTAAAGACGGCTAACAATTTTAAACGCTGACAAAATATCAACGTGTCAATACACGCATCTTTCATTATTAACATCTTTAATGTAATGGCGAAATGTTAAGCTCTAGAGAAGGTCATCAAATTATATAGGACGTTGTTTATGTATAAAATATCACTATTGAAGATACGAAATTTAACAAATATGTTAAATTCAACGCGTAAAGGAGAGGCGTTTAAAATGTTAATTTTTGTTTAATGTTTATTAACGTTGTATTTTTTCTCGCCATGCTCAAGATGCATTTATTTTTTGATTACAATTCAACACATTTAGAAAACATTTGTTGTGAACACTCTTCGTTATTCACCCAATGTCACCTAATGGGTAATCAATTACTTCTTTGCATGGTTACTACATAAAATTAGTAAAGTTTTTGATATATAATGCAAAACATAATCTTATATAATATTGCGGGCATTTTTCTATTTACGGACATTTTAAAAGCTTCTCAATGTTGCTTGTAAGAATTTTACAAAAGAAAAGAAAATGTAGATTAAACAAACAGAGCGATTTTTTAATCTCGTAAATTAAATATATACGTTGCTGCATAAAAGAACAATGTCATTGAATTATGTCTGGCAGAATTATATTTTAGATAAAAGAGTGCAAGCGCAAGAAATAAATTAGCGTTGATGTCTCAAAAATAAGATTTTAAGATATTTTTCTTTGTGGCTGTTCGTCAGGTAACCAGATAAGTGTCGTTAGCCGTCACTCACGCTGGATACTTGTGGCAATAATCCAAGTTCGCCTCACTCATTATGTCCACTATCCTGCTTCACAGGTTTTGCTACTTGTCCTTCTATAAATAGTGGTCGTAAGATATCGAGTCAATAGCTTATTTCATTATAGCTGTTGATGAATAATGGACTTCATTTTCTATTTACTAAAGAACAAATTGACTTCAATTGGCATAGTGTTATTAACGACATTCTCGCAATGTCTCCATGCGGTGCGCAGTGGCCCAGTCGCAAGTGGAAGGAATGAATTTCGTAGACTGCTTGCACTTTCAATATAACTTGCTTTATGAGTCGATTCATTATTAGCTCTCTGAATAACTTTTATGGCGCAATAACCAACTCAGAGCAAAGAATATCGTGAAATATGTTTTCCTTTCAGATATCATAACGATTCTTGGAAAGTGATTGCTCTCCTAAAATCTTAAATGTTTTCACTTTGAACGTTTTTATTCTTCCTCTGTACGATTTTATGGAATATATAATAAATAACACTTTTCATACTACACTTAACGCTAGTTATTGGAATCTTTATCATATTTATGTAAAAACAAATAAAATGATGATAAATCACAAAATGCAAAAAAATTCATCGCTTTTGCTCCAAAGATTTAGACGTCCAGTCATTAAAACGCTTTAATTTTATTTCTACTTAATTGATAAAAACTAATAGTTTGTTTTCGCTTTGTTGATAAAAGCCCAAAAATAATCTTTTATTTTCTTAATACATATTAATATCGCAAATAATATTTTTGAAAATCATACTTGTAATAACTATAATATCTGTTAAGTTAGTAACAAGTTATCCCTTAAAGACTTGTGGATTAAAAGTTACAATTAGTCACACCTTTTTCACAAGGTTACGTATAAACAAATAAACAGTAAAAAAAATTATAACTCATTTAACTACCATCACGATGAAGGTACTTGTTTTGATTTCGGTGCCACATAAGTGTTGGAGTTGAAAGGTAATATAGTTTTACTAAACTTAACTTAAGCTTGGTTGCATACCATCATCATCGTACATAAATATTAGAGGTGCATGTTCTAAGCGACTACTCTTTATAATCTACGACCTTTTTATAGACCGACAGAACTGAAATTGAGGTATTAATCTATTGTGGATATAAAATTACGGTTAATAATAGACGTTATAAAAATAAAACATCAGATAAAGATGGCGAAGGATTGCAATAGCGTCGCATAAATTGCGAGTAAGTGCACGTTCCTTGGCGGCAACGGGCGGGCCCTTTGCCTTGCCATATAATTAAGGTTTGTCTACAATGCACAAACGGCAGCCCCGTCCCATTTGGTACACAAACAATTATGTGTGGCCTCTTAGACATTGTTCTTTGGTCAGCCCTATTAAGCCCGTTTCGTTTGGTATTCGCCGAGTTAAAATATGTACTTATTGTATTGTTGCTTATTGTATCGTATGTGACTGAAATATAATTGAAGTGTTAATTTTCAATAAAAATTAAGCTAACTAAGATGTTAGCTGTAAAACAAGCTCGCAAAGTATTGACTTCATACCCAAGTGGCATTGTGAGAGAAAGCTGATTTATCTTTTTTGTGATATTTATTAAACACATTAAGTCATAATTAGGGTGTGTGTATCTAAATCATGTTCCGCAATATATATATTTTAAATACTGTTTTGTTTTCGTTATATTAATATATGAGATGAAATGTAAACAAAAATAAATTGATTTTTGATGTGTATAAACATTTTAAACATAATAAGTACATATTTGATTCGATTTTAGGGCCTAATGGTTAATAGAGTTTCGATAGTGGATTATTTGAACTTACTTGATTAGGTAATGCCCTCAATGTAATCCTGCCGCAATAATAATGTTGCTGTTCCGGAAGTAATACACGTGAGAGCCAGATTATTCTGTGCGAGCCCGCTCCACCATCTACGAACACATTGTCACTTAACATCATGTGAAATTCAAGTCTAGTGTTAGCCCATTGCAGATATAAGAAGTATAACGTCGTGGAATGTACTCATAAAGAAATAGTTTATAGAACACAATATTTATATAGATGAAATTTATACAAAGAATGTAACCTTAAAAGTTCAATAAATGGAACGATATGAAGGTGTTCTTATTTATAATTCATTAGTCTGTGATTACTAACCATTCTCAAGCTCTACATTGCAAATTATTCGTACCATCCTTGATCTAAATACACAGAAAGCGATCCTTGGACATTTATTTATAATTGAATGTATGAAGTGTGGTTGTTAGGTACCCTGTGAATTTAAAATATTTGGCACCGAGCCATGGCTTTTAAGCATATGTCAATACGCCCGATCAACGTTCTAGATTACGACTACTAAAGAGGACGTGTGTTATATAGATTAACGTTTAAATTTTTTTAAAAAATATCAAAGTTTTTATTTATTTCTGATCGTTATTATTCTCTTCTGATCAATATTATTAGACTATAATATTTTAAAATGTTGCAATAATTTGAAGCTAAACTTTTTAAACAACATTTCAACTTAATGAGGTCAAGACTGGAGACAATGACGCCGGTAGAAACACGAAGATGGCTTATTACAGCCATTATCAATATTTTAATAAGAATAACATACTTGGATGTTTATATTATGCCTCGCCATGTTTAGCATAAATACAAAACCCTAATTTCGCTTCTAGGTCGTAATCATAGAATTAACTCAAAAATAAAAATATAATTGTTAAAGTAATAGCGGCTGTCGCAGTACTAAATTAAATTTAATTACTAATTCAGTAAGCCAAAGTCGGCCGTAGCTTTTAGTATAACATTTTATTACGATCAGAATCTTTACAACAAAAAATTGGATGCCCATAGTATGGGGGCCGTGGTTGTTGAACCAGTCTACAGACCCTTAGCGGTCCTGTTCCCGTTACGAAGCCGAAAACACCGATTAAACATTTGGCTCGACGAAAGAAAGCCTTAAGAGCGGGGCTGCATTCCGCGCTTCTTTTATTTGTCTATCCGATGTTACGTCAATGCGGTCGTTAGCCCACTAAGGCGGGTTTTTACATCGAATCGGGTCAAAAATTTGGGTTGAACTCCATTATATCGGCCGTTTGTTCACCTCTCTAGGTCGCGAGCGCGGAACTTTGTTTTATCTTATTTAAGTGACTGTAACTTTAACTATTTAACCCTTATATATGATATACACGACTTGATACTAACTTATTTATATTAAAAAATATTATCATGCAGCAATGAATTTATTTATTTTCACTCATAAACACAAAAATTTCGCACTACCTATAGCTCGTTTATTGATAGTTATTTCTTAATGACTCTCTTTATTATGCAATACAAGATTCTTTACTAGATTTTGTAGACCTTTACAATGTATTTTAGTAGATTTTCACGTTTCACAGCTGTTACATTATTTTAAATCGTGCTACATACAAATACCTAATCTATCGATATTATACTAATATCACCAGTTTTTCTTTTGATTTTTATTACAGAAAAAAAATTTTCTACTGATATCAAAACATTATGCAGTATTTGAGTAATAATTTTTATATTTTCATACAACTCTATATCGATCTCTATTTTTTTTTGTTTGCACGGGGTAAAATGCATTGCTGCACCATACCCCCCCGTGGGAAGGGGGGCGTGTGTGGGGCTACCGGCGCCCTGAAAAG
>DWQX01005259.1:0-13339 GCA_018245475.1 Pharmacophagus antenor
TATTATATATATTTAAATAAACATAATATATTTAATATATATATTCAGTTCTCTAACATGTGCTACAAATCCTTTTAGATGTCCAGTGATATATGGAGCACCATCTGTGCAAATGCTAATACATGACTTCCAAGAAACTTTAATTTCTTCTAAATATGAACTAATTACTTGAAAAATATGTTTACCAGTTGTAAAATCAGGTAACTCCCGTCAACATATAAATTTATTAATTATATCATTTTCGTGAATAAATCTAACGAATGCAATTAATTGAGCATTTCCTGTAATATCTCTTGTTTCTTCGACTTGTAGAGCAAAATTGGAATTTGCAAGAGTTTTTGCAGTATTTTGCTCAATATTTTCTGTCATATCTTTAATTCTGCGATGGATTGTATAATTTGAAAGTGGTATTTTGCAAATATCAATATCAGCTGATCCACCAATCATTGTTTTTATAATTTTGCGACAAGCAGGTAATATAATTTCTTCAGCCAAATTGTGAGGTTTTAAGTTAACAGCAATCGATTCAGCTATTTCGTAAGAAGCTTCTTGAGTTTTTTCAGACACACATACTTGTTTTTCAAAAACTTTTACTTGCTTAATTTTTGATGATAAAGACATTTCAAAGTAGCTTTTATCTTTTGTTGAAAGCGAAAGAATGATTAATCACCAAGTGACGTTGGAGCTTACTAGGAATCATAGCAATATTTGAAAATTTAAAACCACATATCACACACTCGGAAACCACTATGCAATTTTCCATTATCGAGGTAAATTCAAATTTCAAAAAATCGTTATATTTCCGATGGACATAGTATTTTTTTGAGCAAGAAGTATTTTTACTTGTGCCGGGGGTTGGCTCATTAACTTGGTCCCTAACGTTATCATTATCACTATTATCATTATTGAACTTTCTTCTTTTTCTTTCTCTTCTTTTCGGAAAACCGTGTAAAAGAGGAAACCCGAACCGTGTAAAAGTGTAAATCGAGGGATAGGTGTACTACAAAGTTAATCAGTTTACAAAAATTATAAATTGACAATACATGCAAATAAATTAATATTAAACCGAATCACATACATTTGCCAATTTTAACAAAGGAAAAGGTGCAGCAACTACTATTCAACACTTTGTGAATCCCAATTATCACTAAAACAACACATTTTGTACGCAAAAGTGGCAAGTGTGTGCCGACTTGAGACATATTCCTATTGCTATGCACGCCGCTTCATCATAATTTGGCACTAAAGAAAAACGCATTGCAAAGCAAATAATAAAATAATTTATTTTTTGTGGATTTAAATATATATTAATGTTAAAAATTTTTTTTGAGAAAAATTAATTTGTAGGCACAATAAAACTCGTAATTTTAAGGTAACTTTACTGACGGACCATAGTTAAAAACTCTACTATTCTCTATTACTCCTAGTCTTTCACATCCACAGAGTAGCAACGTCACTACAATGTCGCCGACACCAAAGATTGCTCTTCGTAATCTCGATCTGTATAAAATGTTACCAACATGATATAGTTTAATAATATTAACATTATTATATATTTGCAAAATTTGGCGGCACACAAAAGTACCGCGACACAGTGGTTGAGAATCACTGGCTTACAGGTAAGTCTGGCTTAAGAAGTATAACATGAGTTATCCTGGTGGTAATAGATGAAAAGGAATATTTTTATGTCTTGAAGCTTTTATTAAATATTCAACTCTCAACAGAATAAGAATAAATAAAAAGATCTAGAAGAAATACCATAATTACGAAATTACGAATAAACTAAAATAAATCTTACTTTGGTTTGATTTACTATAATTTTTTAAAGTATTTATATGATAGCTAGACATTTTACATAATTAATAATAGCACTTACTGCATTTTACACCTTAAAGAAAAGGATAAAACGAAAAGACAAAATTGGTGCATTATGTATTGTGTGCATGTAGAGACTGAAGCAGTAGAATAGCTTTACCAGCATTTGTGCGACAAGCGCAAACTGGGCATATCCGTCTCTACTGAATATCGTAGTAAGTTTTCAAAAAATAAGACTATTTATATGCACACAAAAATATTGAACAAATTTAGTTGAATATTACCTTCTTCCCGTTATATTTTTATGAATTTAGTCAACGAACAGTTTTAACATATATATCTATATTAATTATACGCTACTGTTCATAACTTTGTACCATAATTATCAAAGATCTTTAAATTTTTGTTTTTAATAATGATAACCTTTAAGTATTCTTCATAAAAGAATGGCTTCTGCAGTTATTACTATTAATTTAAAAATTATGTTTATAATTTTATTCTTGATTTTATATATCTTTGATTATAACTCCTTAAGCAAATATCCCTTTTTATCTGTTGCCATTGGTGGCTTACACGTAGTGTTTTATGCGACACTATTACCACTTCGAACTTAAAATATATATTATTTTTGTTAAAATCTTTGAAATACAAAACAAGTCAGCGCTATGACTAGAGCACTACAAGAACAATGCATAAAAACACTAATGCATTTCAGTTGTGGCGGTCCGCTTACGAAATTTTAGTTGGGAACTACGTATGCGTGTGTCTATTGCTTGTCTTCGTGCAACAGATATTTGTTAGACGGAGGAACTATCTGAATATGGTCACATTTGACACATATGTACGAATGATGAAATTACAAGCTTTGTTACTGGGTGCCACGATTTATGTACCAGTTATTTTTACTACATACTTACCTAAACGGCAAACCCGTTCTTTTAATCAGTGACGCATCAGGCAAACCCAACCACTTAAATACGCATCTAAATGACAGAAGGCGATGAAAATTTTTAGCTTATTTTCACTTTTCACCTTCTTTATATATTTTGAGCCCTTGTTCCAACTTTATTTTTTTTATTTTGGTTTATGTCATTGCTTTGGAAAGCCATGTCAGGTGTCTAGAAAATAATGTGTATCTATAAAATATTATTATTTGAGGTTAAGTCTAAATAAACTCAGTCTACAGGCAAACATTGATTTCATTTATATTGGCTCTTAAAATATATTCATTTTACAAGCCGGGCTTTTCCACTTGTATTACTGTCACTGACTTCAACATATCCCCTCTAATATCGTGCTTCTAAAATTCCTCTAAAATCATTGCTTGGAGTTGAAGCTTATGATAATATTTTAGTATATTTTGATGTGATTTGTACTGTACAGATCAAACATTTAGTCTATAAAAATACAAAATTAATTGCGCATAGGTTAGAAATAATCTTTATAACAAAGATACGAAACTAATAATTTTTTACTTCGGTTACTCCGGTCCCTTTTGTTGTACCAGAACGTACTTCGATGAATTTGAAAAAATGTGTGGAAGTTAAAACAAATTTACTCAAGCTCTTTTTCAAGCTCTTATAGTATAAGTGAATTTCAATTTTCACAATAAAATAAATATAAAAAATAAACAATTGGTATAAGATTGTATCAAAAAAAATTGTATACGAGGATGTCTAAATGAATACGACACTCGGTCTATTCATTTTTTGTACATTAATAACCTTTATAGTTAAACCATGAATAATATTATGTTGGTTCTGATGTTTTACAGGACTAGTCGGTTTATACGAGAATATGGATCAGTTGTAACTGTAAAATGTGAAATTAACTCTATGTGAATGATATCTGAATCACTTATAAACGTGGTTTGCAAGTATAGTCACTGTAACAGATAACAGGAACTCATAAACAATACCAATCTTTCAAAAGCAGACAGATTTGAGATTTGAGTATCGGACATCAAAAGAAATGGAGGACTATGCATATGACAGAAATTCAAATGTAAAAGTAGGATTTGTCGTATGGACATATTATTAGAACGGGTTAAAGGATATGAAGGTAGAGAAAGTTCGAAGAGCGTATGTATTGATTGTTTTTTGAATTATTTAAGTCAAATATAGGAAGAAAGGGTGTAACAACCGAGATAATGGATTAATTGTGAATGAAAAAAATACATTACCTACTTAACCTCTAATTAGTTTAATGTATCAATATTAAATCATTAAAAAAGTATTGCATAATGTAATACTAAAACCTCTACAATAATTTTCTTTCATTAACATCCACTGCAGCCTAGTATATCTTACAAAAACAGTTCAAAGAGCCTACGGCAACGTTAAACAGATTCAATAAGTAAAGAGACCAAGTCTGCTTCTAGTGTTAATGTGTTAGTTTTAGTGACTAGAAGCATCTTCCTGAATCACCCTGTCTACAAAAGGTTAAAATAACAACAAGCAATAAGTCCTCAAAGTTTGTACCCATTTCAAATAAGACAGATAGATATCATCTTTTAGTACTTCTTGCTTTTTAATTTAATTTCTACTTGTATATTACAAATTAAATTTAGGAAGACAATAAGATTATTATATATACATACACTAACTTACTATAGTACCTAACTATACTACCATCTTTGGTTTGTGGTTTTTTCATGAATTGTTTTTTAAAAATCTTTATAGAAAAAAAAAATGCGGGTATAATGGCCAGGGCATTCTCATCAACCTATTGTAAGGTGAGACGTTGTGACAGGTTGACATTCAAATAAACTAAATAATACAAATTTATAAAACATAAAAAGGTGAATAGTATATATTATAACAATGAAATATAATATACAAATAATTACTTATGTGCATTTTACACATTTTTCCCACTGTCATTTCCTCTTTATTAATAATTTTTTTATTTAAAATTTCACATCTACGTAGATATTAATTTATTTATAAAGGAAAACTATCGGCTTATCAGAAATCAATGTTCACGAAATATAAAAACGAAACAATAGCCATTTACAAGTTTTCACCATTAGATAAGACCTTATATCATTTATGATTGCTTACAGAGAATGAAGTTAAACTAATACACAAGTGATATTTATAAATAAAAAATAAAATAGAAGTGTAAAATTTCAAAGAAGGACAAAACTATTCTGTGTTCTTATATCTATACTTAATAAGAAAGTAAAAATACAAAAGTAGTTATGGCACCTTGTATGTAATACAAAGATAAAATAATATAAGTAAATGTTCAATCTTCTGAAGATTTTTGATAACCACAAAAAGATGTATTAAATTTGATTCTTATTGAGTAAATGCTATCGGCAAATGCGTCCAAATTGTTACTATTTATTAATTTATTGAGAAGAGTTCATGTGCGCAACATGTAGGAGTTTCTTTTATATATACGACACGTGTAGTAAATTGTTGTGTTTTGTGTGAAATGTAGGGGCCTGGAGTTTTATTTTGCATAATAACTCGGAGGCGTCAACATCATCATTAAGAATTTTCAAAAAATAAAGTACATCAGCTATATTTCTTCTAAAGCTTAGCGGCAAAAGATGATGTTTTTCACAAGAAGCCTCGTAACTAACTTTAGTCTAGTTCTAAATAGCAAGTATTTGACAAAACTAAGGTAAATGTTCTACATCCGATCAACATTTCCATCAAAATATGTACATAATGATTCAAAATAGCATTGCTGGGAATTGAATTATTATAAAATTAAATTATCCCAAGCTTTGAAAAATATTACTAACTTTTTTAAAGAAAATATTTTAGAAATGGATCGGTCGGAAATTCGTAGCGTAATGAAGCATGAGATTTTACATGGAACTACGACATCGCAGATAGCGCGAAACATTAATGGTGTATTTGGTTCTAGTGTAATAGTATCAAAATGCATTGTCAAATTTGGGAGTGGTAACTTTTAACCTCACAAATGATCCACGCGGTTGCTCAGAATCAGAGGTCAATAATGACGTACTGAAGATCACTGTTAAGACTGGTCAATCTCAAAGTGCTAATGAATTATCATTAAAGTTCGGTGTAAGCAAATAAACGATATTAACTTATTTAGCTCAAATCGCGAAAGTAAAAAAGTTAGATAAGTGAGTTCGTCATGAACTGAATGAAAACCAGAATAATAAGTGTATGGAGGCTTATTGCTTTCTCGCCACAAAACTGAGCTAATTTTGATTCGAATAATCACTTGTGGTGAGAAATGAATTCAATATGACAATCGCAAGCGTTCAGCTCAGTGGTTAGAATAGAGCGAATCTCCAAAAGGTATTCAATAGCGTAGTATTCATAAGAAGAAGTTGATGGGTAGTTTTAGTGGACTAGGTGTCGGAGCTCACAGATCACCGGATCCGAGAGCCAATTTCGATGAAGCTGTAATAGTCGTCAAAAAGACTAACAGCGCAAACTTCACGGAACCCAGCAGCAGCAGCACTATGTGTGATTCATTACGACTTCATCAAACCAAGCTCATCGATCACAGCATAAATATACTGTAAGCAAATAGACAAAACGATGCTGGAACTTAAAAAATACAGCCTAGGTTGTTCAACAGATCGATTCCTATCTTACTGCAAAATAACACCAGAGCACACATAGCGCAAATGACCGTGGCAAAATTACAAGAATTGGAATTGGAACTTCTTCATCATCCTCCATAATCATTAGATCTAGGTCCCACAGACTATTACTTCTTTCGTAATTTGGACAACTTCTTGATAGGAAAAAATTTCAATTCCTATAATACTGTAAAATTGTTCATCTAGAGGAATTCATAGATTCTCGTCCACCACGTTTCTATACTACCGGGCTGAACAACCTGCCGCTTAAATGGCAATGATATATTGACAATTTGGACGTATACTTTGATAGGTAAAATCGTTTCTTGTATTCATAAATTCTCATCTAACTGCCTATTTTTTTACAAATTTCATACTTGACCTGATATAATTACTATTTAGAGGTTGCGGGGATATAGGTGCGCGGGCACACGGAGGTGGGACACCAGTGTTGCCCGCATTGCACGCACCTGCACCGCCTGTGGTCGCAGCTCCTGCGTACACTGTTGCACCTCCCCCAACCATCAGGGGGACACAGGTGGGCCTGTGCAAGCGGGCATCCTCTGACAGGGCTGTGGTTGTATCCGACCGGCTTCCCATAACCCTGTCCGACTCATCCGAAGCCACCCTCACCCCGTCTCCGTCGTCCTATTCGTCGGGCGACGAGGACTGGATCTGGGACTGCGGAGGAGGGAGCCAGGAGGACTAGCGGTTTACCGTCGCGGGATTTTAGTGGGTAGCCCCTGGGTCACCTTCCCAGGAGCAGCGCCCTTCTTAGGGCGCCGGTAGTCCCACACACGCCCCCCTCTCTCACGGGGAGGATAATGTGCGTAATGGATTCCCCCTGCGCAAAAAAAAAGGTATACTGAAAAATGTAGAACATTACAAGTTCGGAATGTTGGTAACTATCAACAATAACAAACTGTGAAATCTGATTATAAATACTTGTAATATCGTAGTATAAGTTTCCTGATTTTTGTTTCGTTTTTATTTGTGTTGTCGCTAATTATAAATAATATCAGTTTTTATTACAGAATTAATCCACATTGATAAATTATAATAGAATGTGCTTCCTTCTACGATATATAATTGAATAATTTTTCAAAATAATAAATTCACACTGTTAGTTAAAAACGTACTACTAGATAAATTACAGATAACACATAACGATACTATAAATTAAGATATTATAGGAATAAAAATTAAAATATTAGCGAATAGTAGTAGGCGGTGATTTACGAATATTCTATTCCTTTTATACATAAATTACAGCTATGTTCTTGAAAAAATAAAAAACCAAAACACAATTAATAAATATACATCAAGTTGTGATATTACATTTATCGACTATATTTATTGTTTATATTAATGAAATATTACATAACAGTGTAGAGAACCAGTATTTTACTCGATAACAGTATAAAAACCCAATACTGTGATACAGCGCTTGGGTAAGCAAACATATGTAAACAACAAACAGGATGTTGGTACATACAGGGTCATTCGTTTAACGGTTCGTGTATTCGATACTGTTTCAAAGTTGAACGGTATAAAAATGTACAGGAATTTCGTACGTTTTTTAACTGCAATAATACTATAAAACTTCTTAAAGCCAAAAATAAAGTTATATGTAATACCGTTATGTAAATAAATTTTAGTAAACCAATTTTACTTACTGCAGATCTATGATTTCTTTGGACAGAGATAAAGTTGTAGATCTGTTTCCGGTATCCTGTTATAGAAAATATAGTCATTTACTTTCTGTTTAACGATATAGAATTCCGTTAAGGATTTCGTTTATATATAGCAAGTTCTTGGTCTCTTTAATATTTAAGTATGGGGCCAATAAGATACTTATTGGCCCCATATTAATATTTAATATTTGCAAGTATTAAAATAAATAAACAGCTGCACTAAAATTAATCAAAAAAGCTGTTTTGCAGATAAATCTATGCCCTATTTGATAAATATCCGATGAAATATGTTAAATCGAATCATAGAATACTTAATTTTTGCCGAAATAGCGATCTCAAATTTATTATAATCATTAAGGTGGGTTCACCAGAATTCCGCAAAATGTTACATGGAAGCAGTTTTGTGCAAGAAGATAGAAATTGGAATACATATATTTCATAATGTAGTAGCTTGCTAAGTATTTAAATTTATATATGGAATTTGGTAATATATGATTTGACATTGTGTCATACAATAATTTAACCGTACTTTCAAGTTCCCTAGGTTTTTATTTACTTGATATGAATTAATTTTATTTTTTTTTCTATACCAATACTAACTTTTAATCATATAACTTGTTGATTCAATCGTATTTTGCAATTTTAAATGAAACAAAAAGAAATCTGTGAAAATCGTATTTCATTGAGTCGATTAAAAAAACAAATTTTATAAAAGGAAAAGAACAAATGTACTTGAAAATACATACATCAAAAAAGTCTAAGCAACACATGTTATTTCAAATTATTAATCAATTATTATATCATTTCTTACTAAGTAGGTAGTACCTATGTAAACTTTTTTAAACTAAAGGACATGCTGTCTGGTTGTAAAATGTAAAGAGCTGTAGGGATCTTGCAAGCGGGTAGAAGTCAATCTCAGGTATCTCGGTATTTTGGTGTCAACGGAAGCGTTATTTGCTGTCTTCATCAGCGTTACACTAACATGAGAGATCCTGTTGAACAGCACCCAGGTCGAGATAGTTGTACAACCACACGGCAAGATCAATACATAGAACTGACAGCAAAACGCCAGCCGATGTTAACCGCCCGAGAGATAGGTTTAAATCTACAAAATTCAAGTGGTGTTGTTAGTTGCTAAACTGTGCGAAATAGACTGCATGAGTATGGCCTACGAGCACGACGGTCCATTAGGTGCCTACGGTCACGGTAATCGCGCTCGTCAAAATGAATGATGTAGGGAACACATTACATGAACCCGAGAACAATGGGATAAAATTTTATTTTGCGATGAGTCTCGATTTGGGTTCAAGCCTGACTAAAAATCTAAGAGTGTACCGTCGTCCTGGAAATAATGAAAGACTGAGGTGCGTCAACAGTTATGGTATAGGCGTGTATTATGAAGAACAGACGAACTGAGCTCGTTTTTGTAAATGGTAACATGAACGCTGTAAATTACGTTGAAGATGTTCTAAGACCTTATGTCCGTCCATTCGCACAAATGGTTGGCTCCGATTTCATGTTGATGCATAACAATGCGCGTTCGCATACAGCTTCGCACACATGGGAGTACTTGGCAAGGGAAAACATCTTGGTATTGCCTTCTCCTGCACAATCGCCAGACCTCAACCCCATCGAGCATGCATGGGAAATGCTCCAGAGACGTATTTTAAAGGACTTGGATGGAGTGAGAACCCAACTACTGAAGGAATTACTAAAATTTCATTGGAAGCAATTCCCGCAGGATAACATTAACAGTCTCATCGAATCTATGAATAATCAGTGCCAGCAAGTTTTCAATAACAGAGGAGGCCACACTTTGTATTAATTTATATAATTTTTGTACAAGAATTTAATTTTAGTTTATGTTTAGTTGATTAAGCACCTTACTTTGTACTACGTTCATACAGTAATTATTGTTAATTAAGATTATAAAAAAAACAATTGTTGTTTAATATTAAAAAATAATATAAATAAGAAAATACTAAGGATTTAATGAGAAAACACATTGTAAAATTGAAATTTGTCCGTGTTGCTTAGACTTTTTTGATATGTATAGTTTTGTACCCATACTCTATGTGATCGATTTAATGCCATCATCAGTGTCCGAAAACTCATAACTTAGCTTAAAAATAAAAACACCATTTAATTACAGATAAGGGAAAAATTAAACGAATTTTAAAAGTGTAAAGTCTTTTACCCAAATATCGACAATAAAACAGGCACGCTCCATAATTTTGCAATGTTTACTATTACTCTATCAATGATTTATTAGTAAAATGGGACTATGCAATATTTCATTGGCCATATTATTTACTAAAAACCTCATGGGTCTGCAAAGGAAAACGGATGGAAAAGGGATATAAGTTTTACTTACAGGTACAAAGGAAATCGATTTAGCATAGTACTAACAATTTATTGCTATGTATGTACAGGGCAGATAAGGTATATTTATATTATTTACGTGCACTGGTGTTTATATAATAATATTATAATACATCTTTATGAAATTACTTTTCATAGCATGGTTATTATTTTATTTTTAACAGTTATATGAATAACCCTTTAACTCGTGAATGTTATATTTGTAGATCATAGTAATATAAAAAGACGTTAGGTTCTTGACGTTCATTATAAGCGCATAATTTATAGTTCATCGATAGTACGTAACTGTTGAACGGATAAATAACATTTTCCAGTTTGCGGCTTTAAACCTAAGCTTGCCGCAGCCGTTTCGCATGCTTCATTTGTAGTCGGCATCTCTGCTGTCCTTGCCATAGCGAAGGCAGTATGATCTTGACAGTTTACGACGCCCATGTAACGATCGACTATCTTCATTTGCACCTCTGTTACATGTACATGTGGTTTTCTCTCGTGGGGATCTATTATAAATAAATAGTAATTGGCGCTGATAAATGAACTTTTTATATCAGCAACCTGACGACAATTTCACATGATATTAAGTGATAATGTGAGCGTAGGTTGTAGGTAAAACGTGCTCGCTGAGAATACCTCGGTTCTCGTATGTATGTCTGGCGGAATAGTGGCCGCTTGGTATTAAAAAAAAGACATTACGCCGGCTATGGAAAAAACCTGTTATTTAACTTTTTCAAATTATTCCAAAAATTAAAAAAAATAGTAGAACAATCATAGGTTCTACTTTCTAGTTAAAAGCACTTATCTTCAAGTGCTTTCCATCCCTATTTATTTTTTTTTGTTTTTGGAAGTCTTAAAACAATCTTTAATTGTTATATTTAAAATGATGTCACAGGGCCTTGCTTTACTTTAAGTAATACGGTTTAAATAATACTATGATAAATTACCTATAGTGACGTTATAAAATATTTTCCTAGGCGCTAATGAGTGAAACAAGTTCATTAGCAGAGCATTAAGAAAAGGGAGAAAAATATAAAATTCTCCGACTTTATTATCATTATGAGTCAAGTTGTGGAAGTTAGGAGCGGAAACGGCGCACGGGTAAGTTCCCAGTGGGAAGTGTTGTTTGTGTGACACCTTTATAGTAGACCCTTAGTACTTCAGACATTCGGTACTGAGTTAATTATTCTAAACTTTATATTATGTAATCAAATATTATACAAGTTTCTTCAATTATTAATCCTTATCAAAAAGTGAGTTGCTAAGTGTAATATAATGCGTATATCTGTGTATCTGTCATTGGCACTGTAGTAAGTTAGAAGCCCAAACTGCTAAATCAGTTTATATGTATTTTTTTAAGGGTTACTTATAGTTCGATATTGTACATGGCTATAATATATTTATCCCCAAAACCTAAACAAATCTACAAAAAAAGAAAATCAATAAAAAAATAAAGTTTTCAAATTAATAGTATATAAAACTCAGAACTGCTTTTGTTGTGCAGTGGTTTTCTGTCTGACTGGTGATAGGATTTTTTTCGAACTCGCCTGGCTAACTACTACCCTCAACCATCGCTGATAGGAGAGGAGGACAGTAGAATTAGATTTATAGAATTTTGTAAAATAGTTATTAGGAAAACAATAGATAAAAATAAAATAAAGAAGAATTAGAAGCTAAGAGAAACAATAATTCAATAAAATAAAACTGTTATATTAGTAATGTAATTAATGTAGAAAATACGATTTTAATGTAAAATAATTAAACGAAATGTCTTCTTTTTTATTTGAGCGTGAGGTATGCTACAAGAAAATGGAGTATGGTATGAAACAAAATGGAAAAGAATAAAAGCGAGAAATGAGAATGAACGGAGGTGTGAGAGCGAGATTAAACTATAAGAAATTATGAAATTGGCAATGATTAGGCCCTATTTACACATGACAGGGGGGAACGAGGAAATAAAAAGAACAAAAAAACTACTATCCTCAATGTCAGTCTGCCGCCTTAACAGTATTGCTGTGTTACGGCTGTCAAATATGTGCTAACCAGAATTGTTCTGAGCAAACACGCTTCACTATCAAAGAATTCATTGTCACTCAATATAATGGTGAAATCGAGATTAAGAATAAGCCCTTAATAAATATTGTGTATAATTTTTCATAAATTAAATGAAGGAGCAAGTATTAGAAGCATACAGTGATTTTTTTATATATAACTAATCTTTATTCTTTTTGTTTGGTATCAACTGCTGTTACTTAAACAAAAGAACATTAAAACATTAAACAGCAAATGGATTATTCGTTCAATCACTTTAGCGACATTATACTGCTGTAATTATGTTAAAGTCCGATTTTACCTTTGTCTGGATCTTCACTCTTAACAACGGCCAGAAAAGATCCATTACGATCTTTGCTGATCAGTAACACTTGTACTCCGGGTCTTGGCTCCATAAACAGTGCGGATTTTTTCCAATCAATTTCCATTTGTGGATTAGTAGTCTCTACAATGCCTTTAAAATTATTGACTTTCTAAAATCATAAATAACAGTTTTACAAAAAGAAACGTTTCAAAAATCTTCTCATAGGTTCAAATTTATTGCTCTTTGTATAGATAGACAGATAAGCTGGAATTCGAAACTAACCTTATTACACAACATTAAATATTAATAACAAGTAATCAATTTAATATTATTGATAGTATTTTATTATGAATATTCTTAAAGTGAGACGTAAAATAAATTTTATTTCGTTAGAAGTCCATTATGAATTAGATTCGTTCTTCACATAAATTAACAAAAAAATATCAACATTGACTGTAACTCAATTTTTAATGATCCACAAATTGTCCTAAAGAAATCGTACTAAATTGATAGAAAGAAAAATAT
>DWQX01005260.1:0-13337 GCA_018245475.1 Pharmacophagus antenor
CCGTCGAATTTCTTCGTTTCGGATCTTATCCCTTAGAGAAATACCGAGCATAGCTCTTTCCATCGCACGCTGAGTGAACTTAAGTTGGTGGACTAGCCCAGTGGTCAGAGTCCAAGTTTACGCTCCGTAGGTGATCGCAGGGAGGACGCACTGGTTGAAGACTAGTCTTCAGACATTAAGGAATTTTCGAGGTGAGGATGTGCCGGAGTTTTCAAAATTGTAGTACCTAACGCTATACTTATTATTTCATTGACTGATTCTTTGCTTTTCTCATTGGAGTAAATTAAACTTTTTTGTACTAAAGTTCAGCAGTGTATCAGCTGCCTTCCAAGCATTTAGAAAATTACTATCAGTTAAAACTAAAAAAATAAACTAATATCGGTGTAGATAAACAGCTATATTCTAATTATGTAAAGTAAAATGTAGTTAATTTTTTGAGTTGTCGTGTCCAACAGCTAATTTAATAAAATTCTGCATGATATGTGACCAAGAGACCGTAGATGGTAAAGAGCGAAAAACTTTAACTCTCACATGTTTCACTGTTGTGAAACACAGCATTGCTTTTGTGAGGAAACATTGACTTCAAGTGCGTTATCTATCCAAGCGTATAGAAAAGAACCCGCCCGCTGTCTAGACTCCACTATTTACGTAGCCCGGGAATCTAATTCGGGATCTTCGTACTACGAGGCAAGTAGTAACCACTGCGCCGCGGAGGCAGTTAATGTTAGTGAAAAGCTGTCGTTATTATTACGTCCCTAGTTTTAAAGGCGATGAACATCGAGTTATCAAAATTATTGCTAATAAAGTACGTTTATTTATTATAAGAAGACGTATTTTGGATTAATACGATACCCCATACCAGTTATCAGACATAACATGTACAGACACCTCAATTAAATTGTCCTTAAAATCTAAACAGAGCAATATTTGCACAGTAAGTCTTGAATGGGCGCAGTGCTAGCCTGATAAGATGGTATCCAGCAAATTTGCACCATAGACAAAATCTGTACTCAAAACTTGTACAGACGATGGGGTCTCTAGACGACGCTGCGTTCTATAAACATCGCTTCTGTATCTTCTCGTACACGCTCATGAACCTTATGTCACTTGAATAGGCCGCCGAGGTAAGTGACCTTTAACTGGAACTCTTAGCCGAAGTATATCTACTCATGTTTCTTTGAAATGATTTTATTATTATATCAAATATTTGTAAAAAATGCCTGGCATTTCGCTGCTAGGTAAGTATCGCAACATTCACATATTAAAATATAATTAAATATATATCTGTGATATAGTACTCTGGTCCCAAGATAGGTAGCTAAGCAGCAGCTGTAGTATGAGTTATCATTGACTGATATACATACATAGATATTTTAAAAAAATACTTAAATATGGGTAAACAACCAGACGCAGAATGAACACAAATGTTCATCACACAAAAGTTTGGTCTGAGCGAGAATCCAACCTGTGACCCCTGGTGTGATAGGCAGAGTTACTACTATTACACCAACGGGCCAGTCCAAGTCAATATGGAATGTAATGACAATTGTCTGGTCGTAATTTCTGTGGAATGAAGTGGCCGTATCGTAGAATCAAAATGTATTAATAATCTTGTAGTCTCAGGCTATTAATAATAGTCTACGGTTTTGAGAACTGGAAGCTCGAATTAGTTGGGTATATGTCTTTACAAAGCGAAAGCAATAAGGTTCTACACTTATACGCGGGACGCGCTACGGCCCACAAACCTTAACACCCTTATAGTTTATGCACACCTTCTAACGTAATGACGATGGTCATAAGGGTCTTATTAGGCGAAATTCCATTCCATTCCACATATTTCGAACTTACCCACCAGATGTATAACACCTTTATTGAATCCTCCCTTTATCAAACAAAAAAAAAGGCAAAACCTGTGGTAGTACCTCTGACAAGATAGAACGACGGTCTATGCAGGAATGCTGATAGCATGATTTTTTGTGACTGATCATCTATTTGAATAGCATATCTTGGGAGTAAGAATAAATAAATACTTGATAATAATTATATCGTAATTAATTACAATATAATTATTTATACCTCATAGCACGGGAGGTTTCGAGATCAATTTCCGGGTCTCAAGAGTAATGGAGTCTGGATGGTGGTAGGGTTTTCCGAACCTGCCTGGCTTGCTACCTCCCACAATGTGAATATGTTGCCATAACAGTATTGCTGTATTCCAGCAGTCAAACATGTGAGAGTCAGAAGTATTCTGGTCGAACACGCTTATCCATCTATGGCCTCATTGTCACATAGCATCAGGTGCAATCGAAGTCAAATGTTAGTTCATAGCCAATGAAAAAAAATTTTGCTCGTAGTGTTTATGAATTTTTGCATTACAAAATATCATTCAAAGGAGTGCAAAATGGGGTCGCAAAGAACATCAAGGACAACGCGACAAAGAACGTTACGAATGAAAGATATCTTTGAGATCGGTGCAACAACTAGTTAAAACTAGATTAGAACGTACTAAATTACAATGTCTGTTACAAAGAGCACTATTTCATTACAGTTCGTTCTTTCTTCACTTTATCTAGTTAAATTACATGCGTCGGCTCTTTAATCTCGTACTAATAAGAATTTTTTGTCGTAGAGGACGACTAAAAAGTCTTCGTGCTAGCTGATTTTGAAATTAGGGTTCCTGAAACCCCAGCGAGGCGAGAAAAACAGCAAGCAAGAAGTGAACTTTACCAAAGCAGAGTGAGCTTTTCCTCCCAGGTAGTGATTAAATGAAGTATGGAGTACTGGGGCGTTCCGTCAATTCCAGGGCTACAGTCAAACGTTGAGTACAATCACTAAGTTTTCTGACCTCCCCCTAGAAGGCAGGATGTCTTAATACTGCTCTTCTTTTTCCTTTCTTTTCTGATACTGAAAAAATGCTACAAACAAATAAAAAAAAAATAATGAACATTTAAAAACGTTGATTTAACTAAATCATAGCTTAAGATCTTTCATTAACTTCAGTTAAAGGAATACTTGAAAGATAACAAGAAAACCTTCAATAAATATATAACGAAATCAAATTGATTTATAAATATTTTTTCACAGTTACGACTATAAAATCACCAATATATAAAGATGGAAAAAATGTTGCATCACCACATAAGTTGTAATACTGATAAACTAATTTCAAGGGTGATTACGGACGAGTACTTGTGAGAAGTTCGACCAATTTATCCGAAATAAAATACAAATTTGGAATTTTTAATTCTGCATATACACATAATTTTGTGACGCTACCATTATTGGAATGTATTTTTTTTTAAACACGGTACATATTCTCCACATAATGAGTACAATGAGGAAAAATGGATCAGCGTGTTTACGTTACTAAAAATTGCAACATAGTAATAATGCTATATTGAGTACGAGGTAAATAAAAAGTAGTGCACTCGGCTAAGTGCCCACAAACATCTGAAACGGAAGCCATTAGCACATAACTCTCGCTCCCTGCTCTGGAAGCCAGACTTTCCTTGAAATGACTGCCGTAATTTAGCATGGAAAACGGAGTTTTTTTTTCATACCTCTTATTTCAATATCTCGCTATAAACTTTAAATCTGCTATTTCCAGGATTTATAATATAGTGATCCTCGGTACATTATCCTACTTTTCGATTCAAGGCGTCATACAAAGTACGATTTCCATGTACAAATAATCTATAATATTTTTAAGATTTCTTAATATTATGAAAAATGATATGAAAATATATTATGTTTTTGTTTAAAAATAATAACATAAAATTTAAAATTTGTAAAATTCAGCATACATCTGTAAGTCGGAAATATTCTGGTCGTAAACGCTTCACCATATACGACCACACTCTCACTTAACATCAGGCGCAGTCGTTGTCAAGTGTTAACCAGTATTCGATATAAATGATCAATGTATTACACTTGTACATAATTCTGGATAATTTGCATAAACAATAAATTGCAGATAAACACAAATACAGTGATAACGATATACGTTAGTGTTTAATTAAAACTTCTTGTTCAATTGATTGTAAAATCCCATAGCTGTAATTAAAACTCACCCATGGGTATTACTGAAACGGAACTAAATCATGCGTCTGATTATTGGGAACACAATTTATATCCATTAACATTGCCATATTGGTTACGCCTATCATCTAACATATACTATTATACTTATATTTAATATAATTTGTATGAATTTATTATTTGAGATTAAATTATTCCTTTTATTATACAGATGTGCTTGTTTAAAATAAAAAAGGTCTTATTATAATTACCGTTTCTCTTCTTTTCCAAGTTTGACGATCATCATGAGAAATTTTACTTTAGAGCAACTAAAACGGGGAAATGTCTTACACACTACAAAACTACACTCATAAATTATTTAGCATTAATCTTTAGTCCCCGGTGTCCTTTCTCTGCCAGTTTATTCCTGCGTGGTAAAATGCTATAAATAATATTTCTGTCCTCTCATACAGTGGTTGAAATATTACTATATTATGTTCAATAATTCTGTATTTCTAAGTTCACATTTTTAAACAAAGTATCATTTGTGTAATTTACCTATAGCATTATCGAAATAATTCAATCGATATTTTCAATTTAATTAATTAATTTATTTACTTAGAGATATTAATTTGAGTTCTGTTATGAAAATGTCAAAATGAAAACTCAGAACCAGTATTTTATATGAAACTATGAAACTAATAAAACTGAAATAATAACTGACTTCACGAGCGCAGTGCGTGACTTGCGCTTTAATGTGCTTCCGCGACGTTTTCCTTACAAAATCCCGTAGGCATTTCGCCAAATTCACAACTTTTGTTCTTCCAAATCATAATTTTATAAACGTAATGCTCACTTGTTAGTTAAGCTAGCGAAATAATTTGTTATGATGATTTTGTACAATTTGTACATTATTTGTTTTTAAAATGACGACGTATTTAGTAATTTTAATTACATAAATTATACTATGAATATAAATATGTAAGTTTTAACGTTAGTTGAAAGCCACGAATTTGACGCGATGAAAATCGTAATGTTCGTTAAGTAATATTTAATGTATAAATATACTTATATATGTTTTTAAACGAACTGCAGTAGAGCTTAACCTTTCACCGTCATATTTACAATGTCAATAACGAACAGTTGACATTCATTGATGTTAAGCAACATTTGATAACTGTTAGTCGTCTTCAGGCGGCGGACACCGGTGACCGCCGTGGCGTTGAACGTGTGAAGGAATACCGTTGTCCGTCTAATGACGAACATACCCTTATTGTACAAATTGTACAACTTCATTACATAAGGTAGGGATTTTTTAATAGTTAAACGTTTTGCCAACATGTAGGGCTTTAAAAAAATATTTATATACCAACACGAGAAACCTTATATGTATTTTAAAAGATTGTAATCTACTTGGAGGTAATAAAAAATTCGAATTACGCCTACGAATAGCCCTAATAATAATAGGATACGTTCAACTCCAGGGAATCAAGAATAATTGTCATGAATGTTAATTTTGTTTGAGCGTAAAAGAAAAATCTTATTCGATTGTTAGCTTTAATGTCTCGGCTTTTTACTTCTGATCATTTAATTTGTTTGTACATGTTGGAGGCCGTGTTATATAAACCACTTTTAATACTTTTTCTATAAAATTTTCTTTTATAAAATATCTTTCTTAATCCTGTATACTGATAACATGGCGTCAATCTTTTACACTTCTCTCCTTTTCTGTTTATTCATTCAATTTCGTTCAAAAACATTATAACTTTACTCTTTTTTATATAATCTGATATATTATAAAATTAACGCCTACATATATTTCTATATTATGTATATATTAACTTTTCGTTTTTGAACTAAAGAATGTAATGCACACAGAGTAAAACGAGAAACGTAATATAAAGCGTTACCGTCGTTATGATAATGACCATTAATTGAGAATGAATGTCGATTCGTTAACCCCAATTGAAACTTGTATGTACAATCCGTTAATTGCAAAGCGATTAATATACTTTGAGTACATAATTGGAGATTATATTGAAAATAGTTACAAGCCCTTTAGTAGTTAACATTTAAAAACAAGTTTTTTTTTATGTGTTCCCATTTTTGTTTTTTATATTCGACTTTATATATTATTTAAAATAATGAAACCTTATTATTTACATTATAATATAAGAACCGACCATTTACTTGTTGACGTTTACTGCATACGGAGAAACTGAGGACGTATAGTTTTTTATAACTTTAAGCAGATAATGTTTAGAGACTATTTCCGCCATTGGTGATGCTCTACAAGATAATAAAAAAAAACAAAATTTCCCTTTTATTGACGTGCATTGTATAAACATCTGATGATGAGGGTGAAACAATAAATAACCTTGATGAAAAATTAAAAAAAAAATATTAGCAATAATTATGATTGAAAATCTAATAAAGTGAAATTTCATTATATTTAAGTATTTTAAATATTTATTTTTAATTTCTTCGGCTTATAAAGCTTCGTTGAAATTATTTACGGTCAATAGTATTATATCGAATATAAACAATAAAAGTACTGTGAAGTACAAATCCTTTACCGTTTGATCTAAGAAGCGAAAAATTTACTCTTGATCCGCATAATTCGGTCAGATCGTTATTTGCACGCTAACGCAAAAGGATTTACGTAAGACAATAACTTAGAAGCATAACATATTTTTACCACACACTTAGAATACTAATTATGATTAAAATTATAAAACATTATAAAATTGTAGAATTAATAATTTTTGTAAGAGATTATTTCAGTCAAATTAATAATATTTATTAACAATGACACTATTATACGTTTTTACATGTTATTTTAGACAATTGTTTTGTATGTAATCTTACGAAGAGGCATGAGCGTATAATTATGATTGTATAATTACATTACAAGCAAAACCAGACATTGCCGTAATCCCCATTCGTGTGAAACACGAGCGAAATTTTTTAAAGTTACATCGTTCATTAAAAAAGTTTAAATGGATTTTTTAAGATAGAAATCTACAACTGTGAAACAATTCTCTGAAAATTCAACGTTCAAAAGTAAATGTTACAGCGCGAGCACCATTCTTGCTTAGGGAAAAAATACCTTAAATTGTAAAGAAATATATTCCTTTTTATTATTATTTTCTGGGTAAATACAGTGGTAAAATAAAAAAAATGTAAAATAAATAGTAATACACTGACTCCCAGTATTACAAAATAGAGCTACATAGGTTGCTGGAAAAATAATTTAAAAGCGGAGTATTTATTATTGGTAATACTTTATCGCTAATCGTCATTCAGAACAGTACGACGTTGTCACATAAACTTGTCACTTTGACGTATGTTAGTGACAAATACAATTGACTTACAAAGAATTTTTTTAAATAATATCCGTATTGATTTGCCACATGTAATTCTTAATACGATCGCATTGTTTTATTTCGGTAATATAACTTTCTTAAAATGACAATAAGCGAGTTTGAACCGAAAAAAATGAACTAGATTTAATACATTTTTTTAACATCAAAAAGAATCACAAGTTAATATTTATAATCTGTTACAGCGTGTAAAAACCTTTATAGAGTTTTACTATTTTCTTTGTAAAACTGTTACGTCATTTCCTTTGCATGCATGCATTTAAATGGCGGTCGATGTGCCTATCAAAGTATACCGGAATGAAACGCTACCTTACCCCCATTGTACATTCATTGCGGGAAGTGTATCGTATGATTGGATTACAAATTATTGTGGGCTGATTGTTGAACAATAAACAAACATCTGTTTCTCCAAACTATTTAATTGAGGCCGTATCAAATTGTTTTCTCTTACATGTTTATATGTATACTAAGCAAAATGTGTTATTATTTTAAATAAGTAAAACGATGTCGAAAAAGTGGTTTATGCATTAATATTAATGAAGCAGTAGTTAAAGTAAAATTACGTTAAGCTATAACACTTTTAATGGTTTTCATTAATTTTTCTGCCTTCGTGGCGCAGTGGCTTAATCAGTTTTTGAGGAAAATATCCGTCATTGGTAACATACTACGATACGAGAAAAAAGCACATTTTTCAATATATTTTATAATACGAGCATTAACAGGTTATATAACTGACTATAAGTTAGACTATTTAATTTTTTTACGTAATTTATATATGTGAGATCAAAAAATGCAAATTTTTAAATTACCCTAACACAGTTAACTAGTTCAAGTTACGTGAGCCCATTGCGAATAAAAAAATGTTAACTGTTTGAGTACGAAGGAGCGCTATAGCGCTCTTCCAATTTTTTGCCACAGTTACAGAGTGTGCGATCGCGCTTCTATTGATTTATTTTAAAAATAAGGAGAGAGTTACTACCCCATTATTTCTTTTCTATATTTGGTTTGAATTGAAGCAGGTTGTATTAGGGAATAATAAAAAATGCTTAAATTATTATTTTCTCAACATTTTAAATTACATCAAACCGAATTTAATAGCGGTCATAAGCTATAATTTTTAAGTGTCTTTTCTATATGCACATAATGAAATATTCTCTTAATGAAACTCAATATTACGCTGATAGATTTCTAATGTAACGGTAGCAACTTGCTAGGCGAGTTTAAAAAATTTCCGTTTAAATCCTTTCCGTCAACTACACATCTCTTATGTGATCCTGCAGACACACCAGACTTCCATGTTACAAAGAGTTACATCCACTGAGTCAAGGAGGTATTAAAATTATTGCAGAGTTAAAGTAGAACGATTCAGTTACCATCTATGCGCACCATTCATTTCGGTGTCTCCAACAAAAACAAATTTATTAAATTTCTTTTAAAGCTCTACGTTGCTTAGTCCTGTAATCAATAACGTATTCTATTAAGTAACATTTAAGTCTAAGTTTCGACAACGACTTCGGTACAGATTACAAAACAGGTCAAGCGTATTTTAGATGCGGTGACCGAAAATTTAAAGGTTTATGGAGACTACAGATAATGTTCTTTTAAATGAAATTCTGAAACTTAACCTTAAAACTTTAATAAATGAGATTGCTTTAACAATACATTTTTATCGTCCATATATTTAATGTCCAAAAATTCTTCTCTGTCCTTATTATCTTCACAATGTTATTCCTCTTAGGTGTAATTTAGAATAATCATGTATTATATTTTCGATATTTGAATGGTGATAGGTTTTTTCGAACATACCTAGCTAGCTATCACCCTCCATGTCAATCCGTTCACATAACAGCGATGCTGTGTACCGGCAGTCATATATGTCAAATGAAGAAGTAACTTTGGTCTTATTATTACTTAACATTATAAGAAATAGAGGTCAAGTGTTAACACATTTTTCTATGCGCTAAATCGTTACGGGTAGGTACCGGGATTTCACTAATTACCAAACTGCCTTTTCTTCCCGTCGATTCCGTTAAATTGAATCTACTTCGGATAGCAGTTGAACGGGTAAGATCAAATTGCGCACACGTTTTAGTTTTATTTTTTCAGGATAATCCCCCAACTAAAATTAGATAAGTCATTGTAGCTCTCTATTCAATAAGCGACCCGTACAAGATTAGTGGTATGGTCACTAATCCGAGATCCCTCTGCACTGGTCCTTAATTGTGTTGAGTTTGTTAAGCCTTTAAATACTTTGACTATGTACGGTAAATAGTACTCCATCCGTAGCTAGTTCGGATAAGTGTTTCCGTTTCGGAGCTAGTTTTATTTCCGGAACTATTTTGAGTACGGACGTTACATGAACTTCCGTGCATTAAATAGTTATAAAAATAAAGTGGTTCAACGAAATAACTTTATTTTCATAACATAAATGAGATAAAGTGTACGTTTTCACGATAATGAATGATACGCTTAAACTATGTAAAAGATTCTAATAATACACACCAATTAAAAATTCTCTGTCACAAATAAGAAATTTTTCATTAGTTATTACACATTAAAAATCCATACAAAAATAATATTTACAAGAGTTTCAACTTTATATAAAATTATTATTATTGTCATTCTTATTTCAAATAACAGACCTACATATGAAGGTTATATAATCACATTTTTAAAAAAAACTTAAGTTCTTTTTTGTACCATAAAAGGAAAAAATATTACGTCAATACATCGGCGACGGTAAGTCTACTAATTTCTATTAGTTTGAAATAACAAAAGAATGAATCCAGTTACAGTTTATACAGTACAAACTTTTTTATCATTCCTGTCAATTCATCGTGTTTATACACGTATATATAGTATGCAAAATAATTTACCTATCGGTTCGTTCATTAATAGATTATACTTTACTGTACGAACTAATTTATCTCTGTCGTCAGATTCAATTCATCAAAGAAGTTTTGGCAATTTCCTCTTCTCTTTAGAGGTCACTTAAATCTAATGTTACACGGTACATCCACACAGTTCACTAAGTAAAAAGTCCAGTAATTGTACTCAATTACGCTGCTCATGTCTAAGCAAATATTTGTCCACAAAATTGTTTACGGAAAGTTAACGATTTGGATTGCGTTTAATTAGCGATTCAAATTATTTTACATATTCCAGTGGTGCTCTGACTCTGCTAACTTGACTTCCTAAGCCACTTAACATATGATATGGATTTCAGATAATGATAAGGTATTCCATCCTCTATCACCTATTCTTTATCTATTCCCCAATACATCATTAGGTGAAGAGAAAAACAGATCCATAGCAGATGTGGTAATTAGAGAAGGCGATTGGGAAACGGAGAATCAGAACGAGGAGTGGGTTAAACTACAAAGAAAATGATACAGAAACAGAGTGGAAGGTATAAGGTACAATTTTATCAGAAGATAAATTTAAACCAGCTGATCTGAAAATTGCCTTGTTTATTTTAAATGTTCATAAAGGTACCTCAGAAGACGATACAGTGAATTATATTTTCTCTAAAACATAAGAAAAATACTGTTACAAAAAATTGAAATGAGTTGTAAAAGGATATACATATACGCCTACAAAATAATGGTAGCATGTCGTAAACTAAGTATGTTTTTAAGTGATGAATTTCGGCCAAATGAGTAATATGTTGCAACTTCAGGCCTTACAGAAATCCAGCACTTCTCAGTGAAAAAGAATCCATAAAGAATTAATATATTTAATACTACTGTTATAACATCAACTATAAAAGCATTAAGCGCTTTGTGTTTTAAAGTGTAATTTAAATTTAGTAATAAATAAGATTATACTAAGTCATCTAGTAATAAATAAAGTTACGTGGGGGGAAAGAAATTTAGAACAAATTAAATTATATAAAAATATATGTAATTCTAAATTTAGAAACGTTAATTTTCTGTTTGAATATGAAAATTGTTGTAAAGGGTACCGTAACAATAGTTATCATAGAGAATGTAGTAAATATGCTACAACATGGAACAAGGATGTCCTATACTCATAAAAAAGTAAAGCGAAAGAGAATTGTAGCCGGTTAGATTGAATATGTGGGAGATGCTTACGAGAACGCCAGGTTTAAATTTAGTGTATGGGTGTGGTACGGCAAACCATCTACAAGTCAAATTTTTAATGATATGGTCAATACGCATAAAATATATAAAGGAAGACTTAGATGGTGTTAAAATCATCAATAAAAAATTAAAATGAACTGATAGCAAAACATCACACTAACTTTGATTTACAGGGCTGGCGTTCCTTTGAGCGTTGATGGCATTTCCTGACCGTAACAAATTGCAAATATTTTTAAACGTTACTTTGCGGTGAAATCACACTTGGGTCCAGCATACCAGAGAGTTGATGCTGATGAAACCAAAGTATGCAAAATACATACAATAATACTTGCCAAAGAGATAAAAATGGCGATAAGTAAAATCAATAAGAGAAAATCACCAGAGCATGGCGGGCTCAGCATCGAACATCTACGGTATGAGAGCTACGATCTGCCTCGAGTGCTTGCAATGTTCTTTAATCTATGCTTGAGGCACTCTTTTTTACTTGATAACTTAATGAGAACTCTGGTTGTACCCATTACAAAAATTAGAATAGGGGACATATGAAATAAATCAAACTATTTATCGACTACCATTTGTCTAGTTACTGTTATAGGAAAAGTACTTGATGGTGTGCTCAATTCATTTTTAGAGAAGCAAATCATATTACATGATACCCAGTTCCCAGTTGGAACCCGAGGTTTCAGCCGGGACTCTTAACCGTTGCTGCTATCTTCAGTTTGAAGCACACCATAAAGTATTACACTGGTACAGAAACACCGATCTATGCGTGGTTCCTAGATCTTTTTAAGGCATTCGATTTAGTATCGTATGATGTAATGTGGGAAATATTAAAACGAACAGGGATACCATCAGATATATGCTCCTAAATTAAATATTGGTATCATAAACAAGAAAATCTTGTTTGGACGAGAGAGCTTTCAGAGCCTTTCGGACAGGAGTGTGCAGTTAGACAGAGTGGGTTAAGCTCACCTTTGCTATTCAGTCTTGATATCAATGGGTTGATTGAGCAACTTAGCAGCATGCATGTAGGATGCTTTGTCGATGGCGTCTGCTTAAATAATTTATACTATGTAGATGATTTGGTGCTGTTGACTCCCACGGTCAGTCTTCTGATAATTGCTTGCAGTGTACGCCATTTCGCATGTCCTCACATATAATGTTAAAAAAAAAACAGAATTTATGGTTTTCAAGGCAGGAACTAAGTCTCCTTCGCATGTTCCATCCATATCTTAATGATGTTGCTCTCAATAAAGTACATCAATTTAGGTATCTTAGACACCTAGTAACCAGTGACCTAAGGTATGATGCAGACTTGGAAACGTAATGATGAACTATTTCCACTGCGGAGACAAGGACGAGGATTCCGCATTGCACACGTTTATAGTCTGCCCAGAATGGGAATCGGAGCGACGGATCTTAGTAAACCAGATCGGACGAAACCTCTCCGTGTCAGCAATTGTGTCGGCGATGCTGGGAGGAAATTCGGCGTATAGGGCCGAAGCCTCTTTTGTGAAAGTGTTATGGTTTAAAAAGAGGCTGCTGAGTGGAATCGATAGAGGTCAAATTCTGCTAAAATGCGAGACTGTCGGCTCGCTAACGTGCTCCGTCACGATCCTCTGTTAAATGATGTTTCCCTCCCATAAAGGGGCCTCTGAAGTTGTGGCCGTAAGAATGCGGGCCGTTATCATCCTTTCAACGGCTTCGAGGAGGACAATGGCAGGACGTGGTCTCCAGCCATCGGGGTAGACTCCGCAACAGTTCTGGAATCTGTTTCGCGCAGAACCAAGGATGAGCTATCATCATAGCATAGCGTTAGAGGTATCGCGGTTGT